>JANIJG010021725.1:0-17023 GCA_024611175.1 Megaceryle torquata
AGGGCTGCTCTCCAGCAGATCACCTCCCAGTCTGTACTGGTGTACTTTATTATTCTTTCCCAGATGCAGGACTCTGCACTTATCCTTGTTAAACCTCATTAGGTTCTGCTCTGCCCAGTTCTCCAGCCTGACCAAGTCTCGCTGGATGGCCGCACAGCCTTCAGGCGTATCTGCCAATTGTCCCAGTTTTGTGTCATCAGCAAACTTGTCCAACCAGTTACTAATCCATCTTACTATGATATGTTATATGGATGGATATATCCATCTTCGTATGATATATGTTGCAGTAATCAAGCTGAGGTGAGTAGCCAGATACTAATATGACAATACAGCTGTACAATAGTAGGTAGTTGGAGAATGACATTTTACCTGCTTATGCAAAACTAAGAGAAGTGTGTATTAGAATGTGCTAAGAAATGTAGGAGAGTAACCAAAGACTGAATCAAAAATTATCATGAAAGAGCTAGAATACTGGTTGTAATTCAGCCCATACTCGGTTAATGGACAATAAGGGGTTGTGACAATTCCCAAGCTCCAGAGGTGAGTTGTACACTCTGAAACAGTTGTCTCACATCTTTTGTCTTTCCCACATTTTTTTTCCAATGTCACTTTACATGGAATCACACTATCACTTCTGACCTTTGGCTTGCCTCCTGCAGACCTCTCCAGCTCACACTGTTTCTTAAAGGCTCTGCTGTGATTTGGAGTAGCTCTGCTGTCAACCCACAAGCACTATCAGAAGGATTCACTGAGCTCCAAGGACAATCTCCTTGCTCATTCTCGGTTTACAAGGTGTCAGGTTTGAGGCAGGTAAGGCAAAGAAAGCTTTGGGAATGGTTCTGTAATTGATCCCAGATCTGGTTCTTAGACTGATTCCCGCTAACTGCCCAGTGAGAATTAATTTTCTCAGCTCTAAGCATGTCTACTGAACTTTTAGGTGACCAGACTTTTGTCTTTTAATGAAATGAAATTGCAGAAAGGAGCCAGAGATTCTCTTTGTTGCAAGTCAATCAGACTGTGAATAGAGATACGCTTCACCAACCTCAATTCAGCAAAACAAGTCTTTGCTTGTTAAAGAATGTATTGAAGGGCACAGCTACAAAGGAAAGGGGGAGTGCTCCAATACTGCTGTCTTTCACAGTGCAACTAAATAGTGGTTCAGGCTTCTGACACTGAACTGATATGATGGATGAAATGCTGCTCCACTTCTAAGTGATAAAGGCTTATTCACTGTCTTTGGTGCAGCCATGATTTATTGTAAGCATTAAACCTCAAGCATACAAACATCTTTTCAATAGGAATTACTGTTAATAATAATTAAAACATTATGAAATCAACATTTGATACAGGAGTTCTGTATTACATAAATTTGAAATATGTCTCAAAAATGTTGTATTTGCTTTAACATGTCATATAATGATTTCTGTTATTAAATTGCTACAGTTTTATAACAGTTATTTTTAATATACATACATATAAATATGATGTCATTTTCCTGACATAAATCACATTTTTGCATGTGATTTGTTCCATTCTTGTCTTTTACTTGAATGAATTTTAAAAATTTTGTTATGATTGCTTCTCAAGTGTAAAAGGACAGTTAGTATACTTACACAATGAATCAGAAGGAAATTAAACCCTCTGCTGCTTGTCATTCTCACCATTGCCTGCTATATTGTAGTGACAGCATGAAATTTATTTATCACTGTAAGAAAATATAAGGAGCCTTTCAGAAAAAGGTGACACCTTCCTTACCTTTGTGCAACTTTGTGCAAACACAATTGACACACAGTATAGAATTGAGCTTTCTGAACTGCAGAGAGGTCAGTGAAATGATAAACCTTTGAAGCAGTCAAGGCATAAAAAATATACACGTTGTTTCTTAGTTAATTTTGAATGTCTTGTGAAATAATTTTCTTTTATGAATACTAGAGAAGTGGTAGTGATAGCACTGCTGGAACAGTGTCTCGCTAAAACCATATAGACACAGCTCTTGGTCCTTTAGTCAGAGGAGAAATGAAAGAATTATTATACAGTGGAGAGCTTTCCAGAAAAATACAATTAATTACCTCATAAAGCAAAAAAAAATCAGTCTGTGAATATAAATTCTAAACATTTTCTGATGCTGTCTTGTGTCATTTCAGGTAAAACAATTGCTGGGTTTTAGTGCTTGGTGGCAATGAGAGAAAGGTAAGCATGTCATCCTTGAAGGTAACTTCTAGGAGTGAAATCTAGGTTTAAAAATGTTAGTGTCTCTTCTTCAAATTGCTCCAAAAAGTTATAATTATTAAACATTTATGAAAATCACATTGACTATCCCTTAATTCCAGTAGATAAATTTTTTTATTTTTCATTGTGAAAAAAATTAAGATTTTAACTTAGAAAGTGTGAATGAATTATCCTTATTTCTGTGAAAGCAAGTTATATGTTTATCAGCATTCACAAAGTAGTTTTCGTGTTGTAAGTTGTATGCAACAAGACCACCCTAATTCTGAATCTGATTGTGCTGGTTTTGCTCCTTGTGTATGAAGAAGTAACAGATGATGACACAAATCCTGAATCCCCAAAACACACACAAACATCCTATCTTATTATATATGTCAGTCTGAGGTTTTACATATTCTGAGTTCACTATACAAATTAGGCAAAAAAATACCAGAGAATAAAAAATATATATACACAAAACTGAACTAAGAATTAATCTTTTAAAAGCCTTAGTCAAAACTGATGTGATGATATTCAACTCATTGTAACATATAGCAATGCAACAGGGTCACAATTTATTTTATTGTATTCTTGTGGAGATTTTGAAATGTCACTGAAGTGACTGTTTGGAAAATTATATATAGACTACCTATACCAAATGCAAAACAGAACAAGACGATCCCAACCTACCAGATTTTATGAACTGAAATACAGAAGGGCAGTCCTGAGGAACAGCTAGGAAATATACTTTGCTTAAGGACAGATGTAAAAATAGCAAAGGGAATGATGAAAAGAAAAGCAGGGTTTTCAAAACATGACTTTCTCTTGCCTGCAGATGCCAGGCTGTGCAAAACTATTTCAAATGTATGGCTAATCTGTTGAGTGGAAAACTGAAAATTTGACCAAAGCACCACTGGAACTTCATTCTCAGAGCCATCCATCTGAAAGAGAGGCTATCCCTGAGCCTGAATGTTGACACCAGTGTCAGTGCTCAGGAGAGTACAACAGTTCAGACAAGACAATTACACTGAAGTATTGTATGAAATGCTGAGGTGCTGTTTTGATCAGGAGTTTCAGTGTTGGTTGGAAAGCTGCACTAACTCAAAAAATAGCGGAGATGAGCAGAAACTTTTTAGACAAGGTGGTAAGTGCCAGAACCTGCTAGTGACAGCTGATGCCAACACTTGGTGCTGCAAATGGGGCTGCCATGTGGTTTCTATGTCTCAACCATTTAAAAAGTTGACACATAGGTTTTTAATGTTGTTCTTTAATTTTATTGTTGTGTTTCCTAAACCAGTAATTCTGCTGTTCAGGCTCAAAAGAAATATTTATCAAGAATAATAAAACAATTTTAGAAAAAGCATTTGAAAGCTAAACAGAAATATTAATCAGCCTGGACTGTTTTCACCCCCTGATATTGTGGTTCTTGTGTTACTACTCTTCAACAAAGTTGGAGCAGTGACATTTTTTATAGCTGGACAACTTTGACAGCTCATTATTTTTTGGGTATAAAGGAAAATCCCAGAAATTGTGGCAGGTAAGATACTTCTCCTGTTCTTTTTCATGGCTTGTGAAGGAAACTGAAAGTACAAAGCGTGTCAGTCCGCTTTTTGGCACTGGGAAGGAGCAGTGCCTTTCAGAGGTACACTCCTCAACCTTCCTCTTTCTGAAATGGTGATCAGGGGGCTTCATCTTTTGGTTCATCTTCTGGTGGAGGAATTGCCAGTCTTCTTTCCTGATCTCCTTTTCTTGGGTCTTTCCTGTAGCAGTGGGGCTGACTAGGAGGGCTGTGAGGTGCCTGGGTGGGAGGAGGTTGTGAGCTGCCCTGTGCCAGTCACAGCCAGTTCCAGGCAGGTCTGAGACCCACAAAGGCAGCTGGTGTCTACTGAGGAGCACACAGGGCCAGACAGGCTTAGCTAGGGTTGAAGTCCCACTGCTGGAAGTACGAGGCTTCTCTTAGGGACCCAAACTGGGCCTGTGTCACTTTGAGGCACTGGAGTGGGGACACCCCTGAAGAACTGTGTCCCAATGGGTCTCCATGCTGGAGCAGAAGACCACTGAGAAGCCAGGATAGAGGAGGAGAGGAAGGAAGGAGTAGCAACAGGGAACAGCTGTGCAGGGAAAGCTCTGTCCTGGGCTGCTTGCTGTCCCTCCCAAGGGAGCAGCAGAGCTGTCAGGATGCACTGTGAGATCAGGTGAGGGCAGGAGGAGAGGTATTGGGCTGCAATCAAGCACAGGGAAGGGAGATGAGAGATGTTTGCCTCAGTGTTTATTTAATTCTTTGTCTTCCTGTTTTTCTTAATGCTTGAATTGGTAATTAAAAATTGATGTCAATTGGCAATAAATTACATTAAGTGCAATTCCCCAAGCTGAAACTGTTTTGCCCATGTCAGGTCCTCATCTGGAAACATTTAGTTCTATGGTGTTACTGAGAAGAAGTTTCAGTGATGAAAGAAGCAGGGTTAGAAATGACTATGAAACGATGGAGCCTTCTCAGATGACAATTTTACTCACCTCAGGGTATGGATGGCTGTGTACCACCTTCTTCCCACTTCCTCCTGTGCTTCTTCCTCCCTATTTCCCATTCCCTTTTCCTCCCTGCTAGGGAAGGCAGCAACACCCCCATCCCTTCCCACCCTTCACCCACCCAATAACAAAACAACTTTGTTGACAGGGCACAGAGCAGACATGCAACAGGAAGAAAACTTCAGAAATGATACAGTGGAAATTCTTGAGGTGTTGGAAGGGCATGTCCTTGAAACTATTTGATTACATGGGGTAACCTTTGAGGATGGCTGCATGCTGCCAGTGTTGTATGAAGAGTTTTACATCTTGATTTAAACTACGTTATTAAAATGAATGTAAAATAATCTACTATAATGCCTTGTCCTTTTCTGTGCTGAGAACATTTGACAGGGGAAAAAAAGATGTACTTATCTGCCTGATGAAAAAATGCAAAAATAAATCCTTATTATGAAGCTTGCTATATAGGTCTGCTTCAGATATAAAACCATTACATCTTGCCTCTAAACTACATTATCCCCCAATGCAAACAGAAATTTTCACAAGGTGGCATTTTGCACCACACATTTGTATTTATATAAAGTAAGGCATACAGCATTCAACATATATCAGTAAAAGCTTTTGATTTATATTTCCATGAACTAGGTCACATAAAGCACTCATTTTAGGATGAGGATATGTATGTGCCTGTTTATACTGGCATCTTTGGCTCTGAATGAGAATATATGTGTTAGACATTTGTCAACAAAATAATGACATTGTTTTTCTCTGAGTTAAAGGTGATAATTACTCATAGTTTATATGAAGCTATCAGTAATATATAGTTTCACCTACAGGGTGAATATCAGAGTGCTATTCACCCTGTAGGAACCCCTGTAAGTTTACCCTCAATGTTATTATCTTCGTGGTTGCTCATCCTGAGGAAAAGAGAGCTATGGTGGGAAATGGCCTCATGTCTCACAGAGTTCAGAACTCTGCTACTGCAGATAACCACACTATATAACTTTTTTTTTCATCTCATCATTCCCTATGTTAAAACTCTCTAGTTTTGCTGGAACCTATTAATCAAGAAAGTATACTGTACTCTCACTTTGCTGAAGAGTAGACCTTTCTTGTCTTTGTGGAGCTGCTGGATAAATGTTAATGCTCAGTTTATACTCATTAATTCATGCACCTACAGAGACCTTTAAATAAAAAAGCTCCACTTCTTCCTGTAGTTTATCACAAATCATGTTGTACTTAAAAAGCACAAACCAAATCCACTTCCAAAATTATAATCTAATAAAAGATTTTTTATTCCTCCAAATAACTTTGCAGCCCTTACATTAGTCTTTTGTAGCCTGTGTTCATCTTCTTTGAACACTGATGTTCAAAGCAGTGCAAATGAAGCCAAGGCAGTGTCTTGTACAGAGCCCTAATGCTTCCCTGTTACTGAAATGTTTCACCTGAACCTCATCAGGGGATCACATTTGCATTTTTTCTTGCCTGTGTTACACAAGTAGCACTTTATGACTGATTAAATCAGCAAATGCAAATGCTAGTAAAATAGCAACACCAAGGAAATAATTGATTTTTAAGAGGCTAGATTTAATAAAGAGTTAATTTGGCCGATTTTAGTCTTTGGATGATATTCTGATTATGGTGCTAGTGCAGGTAATGCTTGGTAACAAAGCTTACACTGATTGTAACTGACTGGTTTATCTTTGTGAGTAAGTCGAGAATCTGGAACTTTGCCATTTGGACTGACTGAATGTTTATGTACACTGCATGCTCAAGAACAGACACAGAGAAATGTGAATTCAACCACTTTCTTTAATTGACCCGTAACACTTAAAATAACTTATTTCCAGTTTGTTACTAGTTGTATTTTGGCTTCCACTCTTGCACTGAGGGGTGGGGCTAGGTCTGTTCCTGAAGGCTGATAGCTTTTGCTGAACCAGCTGTTTTTGGGATCTGCATGTGGGAGTGTGGCAATGAGATACAGTCAGTATGAGTAGATAATATAGTGAGACAGGAATCTTTTTAAATTGAAGCTGAACTGAATAAATTAGAGGGAATGCTGTTAAAACTTTGGCTTGTGACCTATTTTTCTCTTGCATTTCACCAAGCAAAGGGATAGTCTAGAATTCTTCCTGAAGCTTTAATGAGCCCCTACCTTCTCCTTGTTGAACTTTGAGAGTGTGAATAAATACCAGGAGCCAAGCTTAACTAGACTGTGTGAATGATAAAGTTTTTGTTTTGTTTTGTTTAGTTTATTTTTGTTTTGTTTTGGTTTTTTTTTTTCCAGCAGGACTGGTTTTAAAGTTCTGTTGGGCTGAAAGCTTATTCACACTGGCACAAAGAAGTCCAAGTGACTTAATTTTATCTCAGAGAAGGCTGCATTACCTTACAGGCATTAACCTCGAGGGAATGGGTTTGAGGTCTGCCCTATATATACATGGCTGGATATCTGTAGATACAAATAGCCTGGAGAGTATATGTAAAGGAGAGGTGGAGCATCAGTGTCCCATTGGCAGGAGTAGTTAGAGCATACCTTTCACATTTGAAGATGCTCAGGATGGAATTCTTGCCATCAAATGTGTCATAGCACAGACTGCTTCAGACACAGCAAGCAACGAACACAATGAACAGAATTTTTAAAAGACATTTTTACCACCATTAAAGTATGTGATTGTTGAAGGGTATTTGTGAGAGGCAGAAGTTTGGAAATATTCTGGAAATCATGTATGACAAGTCCCTTTAGATGACATATCACAGCCTGGAGCAGAGACTCCAGAACAAAAGACACAGGCTCTTCCTTGAGTCCATGAAATGTCTGATCTTTTTGGCTTTCTTATTCTCTTTAGGGAAGGGAAAAAATGAGATTGAACACCTACCATGCGGTGAGCCACAGAATCTAGAATGAACTAACCTGAGACTCCTTTCCAGTGCTTTGCAGTTCACATCCAGCATCATATCTTGGTCTTAGACATACAACCAGAATGCAGAGGGGATGAGACTTCCCAGCAGCTGGCTGTAAGTGGTTTCTCTCAACCTTTCAAAGTTTATATTTGCTATTATTTTTTTTCTTGGTGGGTTTCTTTTTGTTTTATTTATTTATTTATTTATTTTTCTTTGACATCACAGCTGAGCAAACACTTTTCTTTTGATAGCTGTACACTTTATTTTGCAGCAGTGGAGACTATGATAAGGTCTGAGTTGTGAAGACAAAATCCATCTATCTCAGGGACCTGAGGGGAATTAAGCAGGCAGACAGTTTGCTGAACTGATCTGTGTATATCTTGTCTGCAACAAAGCCTTTCCGTTGCAAATGGACAGTGAAAGTTCACATCTTGCTTGGTTTAGATAATAAATAGAAAACTTTAGTTGTTGTTCTTTTTTCATTTTCTTTATCTCTTAACTACTTCTCCTATCAGAATTAAGATATACAAGTGGACAACAGAAACACTTGAGGTATGTTTTCCAAAGTCCTAGAAAGATTCAAATGTAGCTTGATTTGAATTAAAAATGGTGATTCTTCTGAGAAAATGGTGTTGTCCTGGACTGAGATCTTAGTCACAGTCAGTCCTCTGACAAGCAAACTTACTTTCATATTTTTTCTGGGTTAGAATATATGTCTTGAACTAGCTCTTGAGGCCCATCAGAAGGTTGCTTGTTATTAAATTCCATTAATGTAATACATCCTTTTAAATGATCCTTAAGTTTGGAGCTTTTTCTGCAATCACTCTATTAAAACATTAACTAAGTGATTAATCCAAATGGCACTATGCAAATGATTGTTTCTGTGTCTATTCCTGTGATGCTCACACTTTTGTCTTCACTGCTTGAAGTGAGGATGATGTTTTCTTCCTTCCCTTTAAAAAGTCAATTCACAAAATCACAGAATCACAGAATCACTGAGGCTAGAATAGACCTCCAAGATCAACAAGTCCAGCCCATGACCCAACACCATGACATCAGCTAGACCATGTCACTAAGCAACACATCCAATCTTTCCTTAAACACCTCCAGGGATGGTGACTCCACCACCCCCCAGGGCAGTCCATTCCAGTGTCTAATCACCCTGTCCCTGAGGAGGTGCTTCCTAAGGTCCAACTTAAATCTCCCCTGGTGCAGCTTCAGGCCCTGACCTTGCCTCCTGTCACTTGTTGCCTGGGAGAAGAGCCTGACCCCCACCTGAGTACAGCTTCCTTTCAGGTAGTTGTAGAGAGTGATAAGTTCCTCCCTAAGACTTCTCCAAGCTGAACAACCCCAGCTCCCTCAGTCTCTCCTCATAAGACTTTCCCTCCAGTCCCTTCCCCAGCCTCGTCACTCTCTTCTGGACCCGCTCCAGCACCTCAGTATCCTTCTTGAAGTGGGGGGCCCAGAACTGCACACAGTACTCGAGGGTGAGGCCTCACCAGTGCCAAGTACAGGGGCAGAATTACATCCCTAGACCTGCTGGCCACACTATTCCTGATACAGGCCAAGATGCCATTGGCCTTCCGTGCCACCTGGGCACACTGCTGGCTCATGTTCAGCCAGCTGTCAATCAGCACTCCCAGGTCCCTCTCTGCCAGGCTGCTCTCCAGCCACTCATCCCCCAGTCTGTAGCGCTGCAGGGGGTTATTGTGACCAAAGTGTAGGACCCTGCACTTGGTCTTGTGGAACCTCATATTATTGGCCTCAGCCCATTGACTCAGCCTGGCCAGGTCCCTCTGCAACATCTCCCAGTGACCCTCCAGCAGATCAACACACCCCCCCAACTTGGTGTCATCCTCGAATTTACTAAGGGTAGACTCAATCCCCTCATCCAGATCATCAATAAGGATGTTGAATAGAACTGGTCCCAGTACTGATCCCTGGGGGACACCTCTGGTCACTGGACACCAACTGGATACAGCACCATTCACAACCACTCTCTGCTCCCAGTCATCCAGACAGTTTTTAACCCAGCAAAGGGTGCACCTGTCCAAGCCATGGGTTGCCAGCTTTTCCAGGAGGATGCTGTGGGAGACTGTGTCAAAAGCTTTGCTGAAGTCTAGGTAGACCACATCAACAGCCTTCCCCTCGTCTTCCAGATGGGTCACCCAGTCACAGAATGAAATCAAATTGCTTAGGCAGGACCTTCCATTCCTAAACCCATATTGCCTGGGCTTGAGCCCCTGGTTACCTTCTCAGAGTAAAAAATAGGTGAGCACATAGTCATAGAATCGTAGAAATATTTTGGTTGAAAGAGACCATCAAGTCCAACCATTAACTCAGCACCACCAGGTCTCTCAGCACCACATCTACACATATTTTAAATGCCTCCACAAATGGTGACTCCACAATGTCCCTGGGCAACCTGGTCCACTGCTTTACAACCCTTTTGGTGATTAATTTTTTCCTAATATCCCATCTAAACCTCCCTTTGAGCAAGTTGAGGAGGTTTCCTCTTGAACTATCACTTCTACATGGGACAAGGGATTGACCCCCACCTCACTACACCCTCCTTTCAGGTAGCTGTAGAGACCAGTAAGGTCTCCCCTGAGCCTCCTTTTCTCCAGGCTAAACAACCCCAGTTCCCTCAGTTGTTCCTTATAAGACATGTTCTCTAGACCCTTCACCAGCTTCATTGCCTTTCTTTGGACACGCTTCAGTGATGTTTTTATGCATTCTAATGTATTCTAAGTTGTTTTGGTTTTTTTATTACTATATATATTTCATATCTTTTGCATACCTAAATACACACACACACATTCTGTATGACTGTATATACATTTCTATAAATATTGTGACTGTGGTACATGAAGTTATCATGAACTTTGAAAACACCTTAATTTTTCTAAGCATCTTCATTTGTGGGATTCATTTTCTTCTCTGTGTCCAGAGTTTCTGATGTCACACCTTCTTCCCCAGTCCTCCTTTTCTCATCTCCAATCCCTTGCTGAAGGATGAATTTAGAAATTATGATAAATTCATCTTTAAATACAGATGAATAGGTAGTAGAGGAAGAACTTGTCATCCCCTTAACTTGCAACTGTTACACTAAAGTGACCTGAGTAGAACCATTGGGTCAACGATAAAAAAACTGCAGATAGTCAGGAGTAAACATAGTTCTGAAATAGATCTCTCCACTTCCTGCCTTCCTACTTATAACACCCAACAGTGACCCTTGAAGACAGGGAGAAAGAGGCCAGGATAGAGTTTCAGTTCTTTATTTGTGTGGTCAGTCAAGGATCCACCTTCCAAAGAGTTTTAAAAAGAAGGAAATCTGAAAATACGATGTCATAGTACACAGTGTCATAACCATACAAGAAAAAGACTAAAACATCATATAGCACTGCAGCGTGGCTGAAGGGAGAACCTCAATGGAAGGAACCAAGAGCTCCCCGTAACTGCAATGCATTAATCTGAACCGGAGCAGGCAACACCTCTGTGTCATGCTACTGGCAAGCTAAGTAACTTGGAGATAAAGGCAGACAAATCTTAGCGAGGAAAGGCCGATGCAGAACACGCTGGTTATCACCACAGTGCTCCTCACAGGAACAGCAGTCAGGTGTTAGGGGCCATGACCTTCAGGCTATCCCAGCGCCAAAAGAAGCTGCTCTAATTGTGAATTTCTCAAACTTTCTTACTTGGAAATAAATTTTCAAAATGTTGCCTCATTTTATCAACCTGTTTCATGCATCTGTGCTGGTTCACTTAATTTCTATTTGCTGCTTCCTGGTTTCAACAGATTTTAAATTTAGCATTTTAAATTTAAATCTATTCCAGTGTCATATTTCATCCATTTAACCTACCCTGTTGAGCCCAACAATGGTCTTTGGGTGTCTTGATCAGACAGGATTATCGGTCTTGATTTGAAGGTATCAGAGGTTCAATTTTCTGCTTGTGACGAATCATCCTCACTGCTAAAAGTTGATGCCTCCTACCCACTCAACTTCCTAATTTCAGGATGTTGGGCTTTATCTGCCAGATACTAGCAATTAAATCTTTCTTCACTACATGAGAAGCACTTCAGTATCAAGTACTTTCTTCCTGTTATTTATATGCCATAGTTATGTCCAAATGGTATCCCCTCTGTGGTGAGGAACTACTCTGTCCTTAACAAGTAAGCTTGACAACCTTTAAAGCTACGCAGTACTCGTATTTCATCACAGTTCACCAAGGAACCAGACAAATATTCCAGCTGAGGAGGCTGTCCTCTGGCTGTACCACTCCTCAGTGAGATAAAAATCCTCCCATTATTCAGCAGCTGACCTGAGAGCTGCTCAACACAGATTCTCTGTACCCCTAACTCCAGCATCAAACATAACCATTACCATTTTAGCAGCATTTTACCTTTTCCCAATCCCTAACAAACCAAAATGTTCTGCTCTACAATACCATTTCCCAGACCCACCCAGTCTCACCAATCAGATCTCTACAGGCTATGAGAAATAATTCACTAAAGAACTCGTTTACAGTTATGTCCTGTCACGGTTTGAACCTGCCTGGCAGCCAAACATCACGTGGCTGCTTGCTCACCCTGACCTGCCCCAGGGGATGAAGCAGAGAATTTGAGGGGTAAAGGTAAGGAGACTTGTAGGTTAAGATAAAAGCAATTTAGTAATTAAAATAAAATTAAAATAATAATAACAGTAATAATAGAATATACAAATGAGTGATGCACAATGCAATTGCTCACCACCCGCTGACCTATGCCCAGCCCGTTCCTGGCTAGCGATCCTGAAGGAGAGAAAAATCCCAAAAAATGCAATCCTAGAAGAGCCCCAGCTTCCCAACCAACCCTCATCTATAAAGTGAGCATGATGCTCTATGATATGGAATATTCCATTGGCCAATTTGGATCCATTGCTCTGGCTATGCTCCCTCCCAGCTTCTTGTGCACCTGTACACTAGGAAGACATGGAAAGCTAAAAAGTCCTTGATTTCCTAGCAACAACTAAAAAGATCAGTATATTATTGACATTCTTCTCATTCCAATTCCCATACCAAATCCAAAACACAGCACTATTCTAGCCACTAAGAGGAAAACTTAGCTCTGTCTCAGCGGAAACCAGGATGTATCCAAAACAGAAGTTAGAAGAGGCTGGCAAGGGACTGCCTGTACACAAACAGAATGCCAAAAAAGACCATCTGGCCACCTCATTTCATTGCAAAAAATCAGCTTCCTCCCAAGGGAACACAAAACCATCCAAAAGAGAAGCTGCAACAACCTTGTAGAATCCCATCTGATGGGAAACACCTGCTTTACATTGTGCACAATAACTTCTGAGCTTATGCTGCTGCCCAGATGCATGTGTCCTTGTTTAAAAACTAAAACAAACAAACACAAATAAAAGAATAATAATAATTAAAAAAAAATAGACCTAATTTAAACAAGAATGAAAGTCCTGATAGAACTTCTATCCCTTATCAGGGAAACACAAACAAGAGGCTGTAAGGGAAAGAAGGCAGATGGTGACAAGACAGCAATGGTTATAATGAGATCTCTCAAAGCAAACAAAGAGAAGTTGTCTGAAGCTTAAGACTGTATTTTTTTTAGGCTTTTTTCCTACCATCAGCATGTAAAAGTAGATTTCAACAAATCCTAGTAGCAGAGATTAAAAAATCAAAATGTATGCAAATACATATATAACACTAAAAACTTATTATTTGTTGTGCAGTTAGGTTCTGGGGTGCCTTTTTTTTTTTTTTTCTCTTTTTTTTGAGTATTGCAAGCACCTGTCTTGGTAGCCATCTCTGGTGACAACTCTTTCTTTCCAAGACAGCACTCTGCTACATTGCTGATGCAGCACTCAGTGTGTCAGATTTCTTTCATCATTGCAGCAAAGTGTCGCTTGCCATCTAAATACAACATGGACTCTGAAATAAGGTGGAGAAAAGAGAGAACAACATTAGTAACTAGTACTGCAGGAACTACACAAAATGGTAGGATTAGGAAGCAATCCACACTGTTATCAAAGCATAAAAGTAATGTCGTGTGCCATTAAATCCTCTTAAATTACTAAAATGTCAATAGTTCACCTACTAAAATGACAAATGTTCCAAGAGCAAGCAAGCTGTCTTGTGTACAGAATTATGATAACAATGCATTAATTGTATACTTGCCTCCATAAGTTTTGGGGACAACCCGTGGAACCTCATTTTCTGATATAAATGTAAAATGGAAGATATTGGTTGTCTGGTGCTCCCTGGTATCTGCATCGTAAACCTCACTGTGTACTCGAACCTGGATGTAGTTTTTTTCTGTGTAACAGACCTACACAGTTAAGATAAGAGTTATAGTTCACAATTTATCACTGGAGCTGAAAAACTGTAACAGACTTCCATTGCACTATTTAGCAAGAAAAGTCACCCACTCTCATAATTCACTGTTCATTATCAGTGACTAAAACAGTGACTACACAAAGGTAAGCTTTTCTCCTTTCCAAAAAGAAACTCCTACCTGTCCAGAAAGCAGTAATAGGGATCCAACCTCAACTGGCCTCTGAAACATGATATCATCAACAGATACAATAAAAGGTCTGGAACTCCTGAGCAAGAAAAAAAAAAGAGACAGTTCTTCTCAAGAATAACAAAGGTTGTTTGGAGAAACTTAAAATATTTAAGTGTCAGCATTTTAATGAAGGGTCACTAGAAAACAGATCTCTCTTAAACATGGGCCACAGAAAGGGCTAAAGACTTATGCCATCACCCAAGACAAAAACAACTGGAGGAAACCTCTCACATGCATAAAAATACACACTCTCTAAGGAGACATTACTGCATCATTATTGTATCTTATGACTTTGGCTCGCTAGGCGATCCTGCCATCACTGCTCAGGCCTCAGCTTTCCAAGAACTGACACAGAACACTTTCTATCAGGCTATGCATGCTCCATTAAACTTATGCATCGATCTTCACCAGGTAATGACTTCAGTCACACTTTCTAAGCACAAGCAATTACTAGAAGAAGTTCAGAAACTGTTCTTGTGTGTGGAATGAGAAAAATGTCAAATTTATTTGATAGAATGCCTATTTTACATGGTTAGAAAGAAAACGTATCTTCAAAAGTCATTCTCAATATCTTGGCAAGGTAAAAGAAAACAGAAAAAGAGTATATTCCATTGACATGGAATGCTTAAAAACCAAGCTCCGAGGAGCAAGATGCAAATCTCACTGTAAATACAAAAAGATGCTCTAAGTAGAAGTGCTGTGCACTAATAGTGCAAAATTCCATTAGACATCTAGTTCTTTTCTACTCAGGTTGTCATTAGGTTGGTTAGCGTGGTTCCCCAATCCATGTATCCATGTATCCATGAACAGAGCACAGTGCTCTGGATTATATAAATATTGGAGGTCTACAACTCACCCATAGCTGCAAGCAGTTGCCCATCCCAGTTCAAAAGCCTTTCTCATAAGAAAGCCCCCAAAGATCCTATTGAAGATGTTCCGTTCCTGTATATAGAAACAAAAATCAAAGTGCTGTATTAGATAAATTCTTTCCAAAGCATTGTGTTGAAGTCTGCACTTCAGTTCACAGCATTTAACAGAACTGCCAGCATGCAACTGTACAAAAAGCACTACTGAAATATACACGCCCAAGTCCAAATGGCTGAGGCAACTTTACTTAATCAAAGCTCATCCAACTCATTTGACAACGTAAGATAAAATTGTGTCAGCTACAAGAAGCCCAACTTAAACACTTTGAAAGGGAATTTCTTTACAGAAAATAGTCTGGTAAGAAAAAGTAATTTAAAATTTTCTATTTTGCAGTGGCAATCTATACAGATAATAGAAAAAAACAGCAAAAGAAACTGAGATCTAAATACACTGCAAGGACTGCAGAACTGAAACAAAGTAATAGATTGACTAGCCTTACAAAATAACTCATAAGTAACTGTCCCTGTAATTCATTAACAGTTTTCAAAATACCTGAGGATGGCAAATCTGTAGGCCTTTTAGCTTTGCATCTTCCATCCACACTGAATTGGCTGGTAATTTACGACTCCGGAAACTTACTGTCCTTTGGAAGGGACAATAAACTTTATAGCCCACATTAGCAGAATTCAGCAAGTCAAAAATACACAAACAGCAAATGCAGACACACACCAAAACAAACAAACAAAACCCCCCAAACCCCAGAAATGCTATCACTGAAAGCTGTTCCTGCTGCACTACCTGAAGTGATACTTTGATTTGTTACTGCAATAAGCCAATTGTCCCAATCGTTCAAAAACTTCTGCTAATGTTCAAGTTTATGTGAATGAGCAAGCTTGAGAAAGGTACATTGACGAAAAGATGAATCACAACCACAAAGCCACACTTGTTCAGAAAAGCCTAACGCTGTTTTTTTAAGTCATAATATGAATTAAAGGCACACAATGAGCTAAGAAAGTAATTCAACTTCAAACAAGCAGATGGTTTGAGGTTTTCAAATCCAGACTAATCTGCTAATTTTAAAGGAAAGCATGTCTCACTTGGGTAAAAAGCTTTGGAAATAAGAATTGTATAATGTTAGGAAGTTAAAGAAATTATAAATTATCCACAAATAGAATATTGCACTAGGGTCATTAGGCTCCACTGACACTGGATGATTTCACACAAATTTCAATTATAAAAGAAGTAGGCCCACAACAGTCTCCCTCAAATGATGTTGTCAGATACTGTATTTACAACACATTGCAAGGTTACCTGGTCAAAATGTGGCAAATTCCTGCCCTCGTGGGTTTTCTTTCTAGATATCACAGCAGAAAACTCTTAGATAATGCAAGTCACATGGCTGCAAAACCATTCCATTCCCTTATTAGGTTAAATATCATTAGCTTGTTTCCTCAAGATTAATCCTAACGGCTTGCTCAGAAGGTCTTTGTGCTTACACTGTCACTTTCAGCAACCTGGCACGGCTAACACTCTTTAATGACAGGAGACTCTTAAGAGATGCAGATGTCACATTAAAGTCTGTAGCTGTGTTTCAACTACAATGCCATGGAATTTAAATGGTGAAAAGGGGAAACCAAAACGTGTGCTTTTACTCCAGACTACCCTCTTACAAGCACCCACTCAAAAGGTGTATTACTTTTCTCTTTTGTAAGACCAGTTCTCCTCCACCCTTCCCCTTCTTGCCTTGTGTCCAATGTATTAAGGAATATGTCATGAATAATGTTTCTTTCTTCTGCAGTGGGAGCCATTTTCAGTAAGGAAGCAGTGCTGAAATCAATCCTCCTCAGCTTGTTCACTAAACAACAACAACACAAAAAAAAAAAAAAAAAAAAAAAAAAAAAAAAAAAAAAAATTAATTTTAGCCATGTCATGAGAATTTGGTATTTTCTGGAATTCACTTTT
>JANIJG010021725.1:17123-36837 GCA_024611175.1 Megaceryle torquata
CACCACAAAAAAAAAAAAAAAAAAAAAAAAAAAAAAAAAAAAAAAAAAAAAAAAAAAAAAAAAAAAAAAAAAAGAGTTCAAGAGAAAAAAAAAAGCAACATCATTTGGCTTGGCTCTGAAGATTTTTATCTGGAATCAGCTGTCTCTTTCCATTTTTCTTTTTCTACCTGGAGGTTAAAAGTAGCAATTTCACAGTCCCATAGATTCAAATAGAAATCTGGCTTTTAGAATTGACTGGATCAAAGAAAAAATAAGGCAGAAGTTCACTGTTACATCACCAAGGTGATCAAGACCTTTTATACATATACTACATTATCCACCCACCACTCCTACAGAAAATTTAAATATTCCTCTCAAAGTACAGAAAAATATATCAAACTTGAAACCCTACAGAACCATCTTCTTTAGGTTTTGCCAATGGTACAAGAATACAAACGGATGATAGAACTCATTACCATAAGCCACAATGACTGAAATTTTAGTTTAAAAGATCTTCTGTTCAGTTTATTCAGTCTTTTTCTTTGATTCTCTGCTTTAAAATTCCAGCTTGAAACAAAAGAAGATGGAGCTACACACTCCTTCCCCTGCTCTCCCCCTTTCTTTCTTCTGAGTTTCTTTCCAAAACATGGAATTCAGACATGGGCATTCAGACAGGTGTGATGCACCCAGCAGACCCACCATGGGGGCAGTCAATCAGCCAGAGCATTAAGAAAGCCTGCGCTGCACTCAGATCTGAAGTGGAACGAGCGCATCAGAAACAGAGATTCCCCTCCCCTCTTGGGGGAGGGAGGAGCTGGGCAGGGAACGTGTACAGAGCCCATCAGGAGTGCTCCTGTCTGTCAGTTTAGCCAAGGAGATTCCGAGCATGTGATAGCAGGCTTTTAAACTCTCTTACATTACCGACATGAGACAGATGAAAATTTTATTTTAATCAAATTAGGAGCATTTCTAAGTAGCAGAACTTCTGAAGTTTATTTTCTTCCAGATAGAAGTTGGGCCTGAGGCACATGTGCATACTACCAGGAAATATGACATACATTCCCCTTGCTTGAAGATTTCTTCTTCCTCAGGGCTCTCAGGAACAAGTGGATTGACAAATGCTGGCCTATGGACAGGAATAAATTTTTTTTAAGTTAAAAACTTCAGAGGAATTTGTCTTGTAAATACATTGTAACAGTCTTCCATTTTTGCTTACATACACAGTACAAGATGAAAATACATACTTTGGGTTGTATCATAGAAATAAATACATCATTTCATTATGTGCAAATGCCAAGAGAATACCACATTACTTAACTGCCTCTTCAGAGTTAAAGGTAATCCAACCACTATCTACTATAATTAGGAAAGAGTGATGCATCTACACTTCTTAGAGAGTTAATGCTGTACCCATCGGTGATAAGATTATTACAGCAGAAAACTGCTTAGAAACTCAGCAAATGAAGATGTGACAACCTAGCATAGTCTAAAACAGATACACAAAACTTGAATGGTATCATTCATCCTGGAACAGAAAGAGCACACTTCCATAGCTAGCAAGTGTTTTTACAATCTGCATGTTCCCAAGACAGCCTTATCAACAGCCAAAAGCTGTTTACCACATGTACCACTTATCAAAGAAGATGATAGGAGGCTGCCTTGAGCACAAACTGGAATGTTTATTTTACCACATAAATAAGTTCACTCTAACCTAATTATATAACATTTTAATTATTTATTTTCATGAGGAAAGGCAAATACTTATTTTAAAGACCCATTCTTCCCATAAGTTCCTATTATGATTTTTCCATTTTCAGCATTTATACACATGCTCAGAATAATATACACATATACACACACAAATATCTGCTGAACAATTCACCTGTACCCCAATCCTTCACTTGGGCTGATAACAAGAGGCACACAGAGAGGATCTTTTCACTTGGAACAAACTGCTCTTTCGTTGTTTGCTAAACTTAAGGATTTTGGAGACACACCAGCCCCTTCTCCATTGCAGGGCACATCTACATCAGCTCTCCTGTCCAAGCCCCAAGCTGCCAAGATTCAAGTTCACTATGGTCCAAAAGCCAGGCAACCATGTTTCTGTGGCACTACCAACCTAACACAGCCATTACCCCTCTGAAATGTTTTTACCACGCATAGAATAAATACTCTCCTTATACTGACAGAATGCTTGCAAAACACAGCTGGCTTGTGAACAGTTGGCTTGTAGAACAGCCACAGAAGCTTGTACTTATCTGCACAAGTCCATGTAGGCTTGCCCTTAGTCCATCTGCTAGCATGTAATTACATCAGATTTTATGTATTTCTTTTGCAAACTAAATCCTTAAAATAAGGACAATAAATAAAAGTAAGTGGCTGGGGTTTTTTAAATGTATGGTATGTTAATGGGTTCTAAAAAATATATATATCTCATAAATCTGAAGGAAAACAACTGAACAACTATTTCTACCATTATCAGGACTAAGTAATTAGGTCAAACAAAACCCCTTCATTAATCATTTTTCTGTTTCTAACTAATTTAAATAATTGCCTGTATTTAATGAAGGGGGGTATGTTTATTACTTTTGCAGGCTACACAAGGAAGTGGTAACACATACAACTGATTTTCCTGGTTCTGGACTCATAAACCAAAATGGAAACTGAGTAAATAGCCTGTTAGTTTAATGACTAAGGAATTACAGAGAGTAAAAGTAGGGGAAAAAAAGAAAGTTTGGGGTGGTTTTTTTTAAGCTCTGTGGAAATATTTAACAGTTCCATGCTACTTATATAAGCAATTTTTCAGATTAATTATTCTGATGACAGCTATCATGCATCTATTAGGAAAGAAATGGCATTATTCACTCAAGACTATGTAACTACTGAAACTCAATCTTTTCAATTTTTATAGCAAGAAGGTGATTAACTCTAAGAATTACTAGAATGCAGGTGGGTTTCTAGCAGACTTACTCACTTCTGTATTCATCAGGCCAGTCATTCAAACACAGCAAAAATCTATTAAAGAAAAGGGTCAGGTCCCAAGACAAACACAACAGCAATTCCTGGTACCACCGGAGTGCTGAAATCAATGCTCAGAAGCTTGTTGCAGGGAAGTAACACTTGCCAGCAAAAAACATCGACTATGTGAGTGATTTATTTATCAGCTACACTATATGGCTTCTACACATATATAGCAATCAGCCATGTTCACTATTTTCACCACAGCAGGAGTCTGAAAACTACTTTCCTGTCCTACAAATTACCGTTTATTCTCTGGATCCCGGGCCACCATGACAAAGGTTGCTTCTAGCACAGGGCTGTAATCACCATCATGTAGCTAAGAAAGACAAGAAGCAATGATATTTTCAAATTCTAAAATTGTAAATGCACTTAGCAAGCTATTCAGGTGACACCAACTATGCCACCACACTGTTAATTTTGTTTACTTTCATGTTTTATCATCCCTTCCATCTCTCATAGGAGGTAGAAGAAAAGGAAGTAACACAAATTAAAACTCTAGTTTCAGGAATTCTGTAATGTAAACATTAAACAGGCAATGCATATTAACTACTATCAGCTGGGAGTGAAGGAAATGAACACAGGCATTTTAAAAGGACCCACTTAGCCTTTATTCCGAGAAATGCCAAAACATTTTTTTGTCAATACCAAATTGCCACTAATGCCAGCACTATGAGGAGTTCAGACAATGAAGGTGTAACATTATGTTCTACATCACAGACTTTACTTAAGGAGACCAACTGAATTAAAAATATGTACCTGTTTATCTGAATTATAGCCACTAACAGCACTTAAGTGTTTATAGCATATCTTTGTTGTTTAAACAATTAAATAACTGAATCAACGTTTCAGTTAACTAACCAACTGACAGTAAATATTCAAAACAAATGTTAAGGATTTTTTTAAATTTTATTATTAATACTTATTTTGCTTCCTGCACAGTGTAGTCTAGTTACACCCTTAATTTACTTCCTACTATTTAGTACTTCATAACTTACTACAAAAATGATGCTACACAGTAGATAAGAGGGTATACAATTTAACACTGAGTCTAAATATTAACACTAACATTTATAAATGTATAAAATACAAAGGTGTAAGGAAAAAGAAGTTTTTCAAAAGCAGGTAGAAACTTATTTAAGACCATGCAGAGCACAGCCACCTATTTTTTCCTATAGAAGTATTGTGTTGCAGTTTAATTACAATATGCTTTTTAAAAAAATGCATGTCTTGAAAGAAAAGATCAGCAACAGAGTATCTTGCTGCAGCTAAACTGCTGGAAGTCACCTTGGTCTTGAAACACTAGGGCTGTCGCAAGCTCTAGCTATTCTAGAAAAAATAATTTAGATTGCTAATGTCGTTATCCAGAATACCCCTGAAGCACCTCATGCCTGTCATAAGAAGGAGAGAAGTCACAGAAACAAACCTGCAGCATGTGCATCTTTACTTCCATTGAGGTCTTCCCAACCCAAGAAACATTGCCTGTAAATTTGATGTCACAGTCTGGATATATAATCTTCTTGCACAAATCTACAAGACAAACATTAGAGGCTACTGGAGACAGATCGCTCTCACCTAATGTTAGGAAGACTGGATTATCCAAGAACTTATTGTGTTCTGCTTGCAGCAACACATGCAAAGACAACATAGAAAAGACAGTTGTTGCAAAGGACCACACTGCTAGCCTGCAGTTTTTGCCTTATCAGACTTATAAAGCCAGAGCAGGAGGAAGAAGTAGGCTTACAGCTGACAGACGGACAGCAGACCCATGGAGGTGTTCAGCAGAACATGTGACACAAGCAAGGTCCAACTCCACCAGAACAAATACTGTCCAATAATGAAGCTAAGAAACTCATGTGCCAAAATAAAACCAAACACAGAAGTGCATGAAGCATGAATGGTGTGTTTTAAAGGGAAATATGAAATGCTGAGAAGTATCTACAAAACCCTCTTGCCTCCTCCTTTTGACAAAAACCACAGTATTCAGAGTTCAAAGCCAAAACAAGATGAAGTGAGCTAAACTGGAGAGTGAAGAAGGTATCCTCAGTAACAACCATGGGAAGGCAGTAGCTGATGAAAAAGTAAGACAAACAGAAGAAAACATTTCTACTGACCAAATTGCCACTTACTGATTTTATCCACCAGAGCTGTAACTATTGATAAGGGAGACCTTGGCTGCATTTCCTGCTTGGTGTGAGTATAGCAAATAAGAACTGTGGAGAGACCAAAAACAGAGTCAGATCTTTAACAAAAACTTCAGTGGAGAAGATCAAAGCCATCTCTGTGAAGTATAAGAAGTATTACCTGCAAAACACAAACTAAAGTATCATACTGTAGGAGTGCATGACTTCCATATATTCATGCATGCAACTCACAGTATTGCTATAAAGAAAACGGTGATTCAGAAGCTGTCTCAGTTATATGCATATTTACTTAGCACAAAGAGAAATTTAGCTGAGCACTTTAAATCAACCCATCACTCCATTTCCAATCCCACATAATCTCTTCCCTCTACCTCTGCAGCCCACTGTCTTGGATCCTTCCTACGTTCTTGTTTTATTTCATGCAGGTTGTCCAAGGACACATGGTATCTGAAGACTTATTTTCAAATACTGATTCCTTTAAAGAGGTGCAGATTAGATAAACTGTGCCTTACAGAGTCAGAGGTATTTATCACATTATAATTACTACTAGCCAAACCACTATTTACATTAATTAGTTCTGCTCATAAGAACACATGCAAGTAAATAGACTTCTCAGAATAATACAAGGTAGTAAAGAGTTGGGTTTTTTTCTGGTGTTCATGTCATGTTCACTTAAAATAGATTTCCATCATCAAAAGCATCTGTCTGTACTTAATGAGATAAAAGAGATGGAAAAATCACTGTTCTTTCAGGTAATTTCAGGTAATAACTCTGCAAATTTTCTCTGATTGTGACACTCAATGCAGATTCATAATCTAAAATCATTTCTCAACAGATTACTCTTGTTGTTGGTCCTTTACAAACCTGGTAGAGGCAAGAAGCTGAAGCTGAGCAATTTTGCTTTTGTCTGTTCTTTATCAACCTTCCTTCTCTTTTAGCATCAGTATCTTTCTTTTTTTCCTTCCCCTGAGATACTGCACTGATGTGATTCCCTCCCTGAGGTCATATATATCACACCAGTGCTCAACAGCACTCAAACTCACTCTGGCTGCATTACTTGTGCATTCTTTACAAGGATATACATACATACCTCCTAAACTGTCAAGATCTTCAAGTATCCTTCCAAACCTGTAAGATACATTTTTTTTTTACAATTAAAAAACTACATACATAGTAAATGAAACTTAACACTCTCATGTATGTGTAATGTGGTTGCTTTTTTACCTTACACTGTTGTGCACATTCAGGTACTTTTCTCTTATTTCAGGTTGACTTCCCAGGGGTAGAATAACTTCCAAGTAGCTATCCTTCATTCTCCTAGGAGGGAGATCTTCCTGACGTTTTGCCAGTAAAGTATGAAGAGCTTTTCTTTCTTGCATTGCTTGCACATGATCCCTGGTAAGAAAACACACACCCTGTCTCGAGAATGACAACAGAACTGCAAGCCTAGCTAAAACATGTCACATTGAAGATTATCAAAATGAAAACAAGTAGGAAAAAGAGCAAGACACAATAAGTGTGCCTTGAAAAGCAAGTGAAATGCACATAATGAGATATGCTAAGCAAGACTACTGCAGAAAACTTTTTTATTAAATATTTTTGTGTACAAGTGGCAAGCACATACTTTGCACTGAAAAGATGAACTAAATTTATCCAATTCTGAATGCCACCTGAATGGTTCCCCTTGAAAAGAACAATTCAGACATAATCTAACCTCTGAGGTTTCCTCCACCTTCATGTCTTCCATAGCTACTGTCTCATAACTCTTCCTACAACGCCAATTCTAAAGTTCTGACTGTCACCTTACAAGCTCTCCCAAGAAGTAAAGCAGATATATAGTGTTAGTTAGTACTAACAACAAAGAGAACTAATCTGCTAAGACTTGCTATCATCCACAGGTGAGTTCTCCCTTTACAGCATCCATTTCTACAGCATATATTTGATCAGTGAGCTAAAAAAAAAAAAGGAAAATAAGTATCTCGATCTCTTCCTACCCAGTCATTTTACAGCTATACAGAAAAGTTACAGAAAGAAACAACACAGAAAAGGGAGCACTATCCCTTCAGAGCTGCTTTGCCAGCACCACTAAGTCAGAGGGGCTGCAACTCTCACAAGGGAGTAAGGGCCAACTTTCACTTCTTTCCTTTGTGCAGGTATCTACGAGATATAACAATCTTGTCCAAAGCTCCTTCTTACCTGTTACTCCAAATTTCCCTCCCCTTAGAAGTACAACCTGACTGAATAAAGCAAGCATTATTTCATAACATCCCTAGAATCAACAACAAAGTATTAAAAAACTAAAGGTTAAACACGCAACAGTTCCAGTTTAAAGCCAAGGAGTATGCAAAACTATGCATTGATTTGATAGAGCAGCAGAAGGCATAAACCACCATGTAACCACACTTCATTTTAAACTTGTGGATATGTGCCATTCGTTCAGTGCATGCTGCACTGCTGACATCTGAGCACCACTGTGTTTAACAAAACAAAAAAACAAACAAACAACAAACACAAACAAACTAAACACAAACAAACCAACCAACCAACCCACTAAACTGAAAGAAAACAACAGAAGGAACCTTTTCCTTTTCACCAAAAAGAAAATTTGTCTTAAGTTTTGTATCTGGATGAATTCTGGGTATTAGCCATTTAAGATCAAGGCTTTTTTGGCTTGAATTTTATGTTTGGAAGAGAAGAGGTACAAAGCAGCCACACTTCAACATACTTATATTCCCTCTTTCCTGTTTAATAATTTCTGAGGAAATATGAATAATCCATGATCAAAGAGAGTAAAAGTATAGCAGAAAATTTCAGGGTTTTTTTTGTTTGTTTTAAATATAAAATATGGTTTCATCTGGGCAACATGACTACTGCAGAGATCAGAGAAAACAGGAAGAAAACAACCTCCTCCAGAGGGCTAGTGTTTGAAGCTATGTCACTGAATAGAAATAGAATACTGAATATGACTAAGGAAAGATGCAATGTCCAAGATGATGTACCTTTATACTTCTTTAAAAATTTGTTTCCAAGGTCTTTCAGTGAAAGGTTTAAGAGCAATCAACCAGAGAGTAAACCAGAAATGTGTCTACAATCACAGAGAAACCAAACAATAAAAATTTAACTATATTCTGTTTTCACCAATCCCATCCTTGCTCCTCTGATGTCATCAGCAGAACTCTTCTTGACTTCAGCTTCAGAATGTACTCTTCAATATATGGAAGTAAGGGGTTCAAAGCAGTAACATTTTTCAACAGATAAATACTGTTACACACTGCAGTACTAGTCACTCAGTTGCAATACGTCATCTAAGTATTAACTAATATCTGCCCCAAACATTCTGAGCAATCATTATTTATTTCTGAAATGGCCACAACTCTATCTACACTATAATTACCAATTATCAGATTAACAGTTAACAAAACCACAATAAATATACAAGCAAGATATTCCCTTCTAATAAAAAATGCCACTGGCCTTTACAATAGAAATCATGAACTAAAGTTTCCTTTTAGCAAAATTAATGGACCAAGGCCTTACTCCAACAGGCACCTCTTCTCTTTCACAGCAATCCAGATGTATGGGCATCAGTCCTTCCCTAGTTCTCATTTTCAGACTCCTATCAAGCTATTCTCTTAGGTTTGTCCTCTTCAGTCATACTGTGGCCTAACTCAGCTAAAGCACCAGATGTTTAGTCTCCACACCTATCAACTCTTTGTCATTCCATTTTAAAAGTGGGCTCTCAAAGGCTACATGATCCATGTCCTCCAAACCTCCCCATATTAAACCCATTATTCTCAAACATTCCCAACTATGGGCTCCCCAGCTTTACTTCTTCATGGCAGCTGAAGCATACACTACTCTGCAAACCATTTCTGCTGTCTTATATACAACACAAGAGATGTACCTATCCAAGAAAAACACTGCTCTGGTGACTCCGGCTTCATTCTGCTCTCCTTCCAAGGTGGGAGCAGTGGGGAAAAAGAAATGGATGGAAGATCAGATTTGACCAAAGCTCTCTAAAATCTCAATCTTCAGATGGTATTACCATATGGCATGGTTCCTCCCCAGCCATCCTGGAATGCATGAAAAGCTTTTTTAAAAATCAACTTCTAGTGCCCTTTTCAACTGACCTACTGAAAATCTAAAGCTCCCTCATGCTTAGATACTAGTCCTACTAAGCAAAAATCTGAGCTCCCCAGATTCAGACATTTTCTTTATCATGCCTATAATCCTGTTTAGATAAACCTAGTCAGAAGGCATGGACACATCAGACACTCCCCTCAGGCAAGCCTCTCCTCATTTCCTTATCAGTGCAATAAGCATTAAATAATTGCTCAGTAAACACAGCCATAAAAAAATTACCAACCAGCACAATAAATACGGGACCAACCAGACTGTACTATGCAATTCCCCTAGACTGCTACACCGACTTTTCCAGAATTGTTAACAGTAGAGGATCACAGTCAACTCCATCTTATTCAGTGTAAAGGAGGGGGAGGAAGGTAACCTGAATAAAGCCAAAACATCAATGATTTAAATTATATATAAATTAATCTAAAATTAAGCTACAGCAGAAAAGAGAAATGCCTGAGATGCTTCTGACTAAGGAGACCCCGATCCTGAGCTGACAATTTTCAAAGTGAAATGGGTTCTGCCAGGCCATTCATAATGCAGCCTCATCATGCAGTTCAGCTGCCTCTGAATCCAGAGCGGGAGAAATCCACCATGTGGGTAATCCACCAACAGACAGCTCAAGATGTAACAGCAATGTAACATTTCCGGACAGATTCTACAGCTCTTAAACTTCCACTGGATTCAAAGCTCATGGGAGGGTCTTGTAACCATCAAGACCACATATTTTGTTCCTTTGGTGCTACAGATCTGCCAGAGAAATCTCAGAAGTTTGTGACTCAGAAAGTGACAATACAGAAACCTTGTTTGCATTACTTTTTAGACAGATCTTTTTTCTTCCCCAGTCAGCAAGCTAACATCGTTAGCTTCCATTAACACAACCCTGATCTCTACCTGAGTTTCACAAATAAAGTAAAATACATTCAATGTAGACTGTACCTCCAGTTGGTAGATGCTCCCACTATATCCCTCAATCTGCTCCGCACTGGGGGGGAAAAAAAAAAAAAAAATCAAAGCAAATCAAGATTAGTTCTGCACATGATGAACGTGAGGTTGCCTCATGCTAAATGGCACAATCCTCGTCCCAGAACAAGAAAATGAAGCAAATTCATGCAAATAGCAGCCCAGCAACAATAGTTTGGCCAAATTCACCGATGCTGTTAGTCGGCATATCACAATAATGGATTGAGTAACATGATTCTATAGCTTATTGTGTATAGCCAAAGAAGAGCATTTATTAATGCAATCAAGCACCTTGCAGTGCTAATTAACAGCTGAAAGAGACAGCGGATTGAGATCAGACTGAGGAATTTTGATGTGAAAATATTTCAGCCTAAAGACAAACAAACTGTGGAGATAACAAAGATGAGAAAGTCATAAAGGAACAGTGCATCTGGGAAACAGGGAATGAGGAGAGTACTATTTAAATAATCCCACCCATGAAGGCAGGTAATGTCAGCAGACTGGCTGTTGCCAGAATATTTAGCAGTCTGGAAAAATGCAGTGTTAAGAAACTGAAGACAGGTGATAAAAAATTATTCTGGCACTCTCCGACCTATCAGAGTTAATATTAATTCTGCACGTTTCTTCCTAAATTTCAAGAAATCTGCATAAGCAGTTTTTCTACTCTTTCATCAGATGAGGCTATTAAGTGTGCTAAGGTCCCATCAAATCTACCAAACTATTCCATCACAGTTAAGCAGGTGAATGTACACTTTTTGGAAACGCCTAGAAACAAGCAACGATTCCCAACTTCAGAACAGAAGTTGAGAATTGTATACTAGGGATTCCTTGCTTATTTACAAAGATTTTTAAACAAAAGGGTTCAAATGTTAAGACAAAACAGTTAGGGACACCACCAGTACCCCTAACCTTCCCTTTTTTGTTCTTTCCCCTGCAACATCCTCAGCTCTCATCCCTACACTCCCAGCCTGTTTCTGTTTCAACTGCCCCTAGACCAGCACCAGCATGAGCTGCAGTCAGCCCAGAGGCAGGCAAGGGGCTGACTGCCAGCCAGCCAGCACGCAGATCCCAGTCACTTGCCAGCTGCCAGCAAATGCTTCCATGGTCCATGGCTGACCCCACACTACCTCTGGCACCCTAACGAACCTCTGATTCAGAAGCCGATTTTCACAAAGCTTGTGGAAACACATTTCTCTTCAAGATTCGTGCTTGTCTGTTTTGGCTGACACCAAACAACAAAAGGTTCTGGAAGAAGAGGGGGACAAGAAGATAAGCAAAGACAAAATAGATTGCTTAGGCCTCATTTCTTTAGGAAGTTAGGCTGAAAATCTGTTTTTAAATTAGAAGAGTTTCGCTATTCATTCTAAAAAAAAAAGAAGTAATTTCAATGAAAGAAACAGACTGAAGATCTTGGAGTTGATTTTTTTGGAAGGGGGGATTATTCTTTTTGAAAGCAGCAGGAGGTTTGTTTACAGAAGGTACTATTTTCCTGTTACTCACACTCCACCTGTGAAGCTGCCATAGCATGCATTCCATCAGTACAGTGTTAGCAGAAACACCGTTACAGCTTCTAGAACACAAAACCTCAATTTCCAACAGTGTGCAGACTGTGCTGGGATGAAAGGGGAATAAATGGCACTTCCTCCCTGTTTAAACTTTTTTTAATCTTCCTTTTCAATTATAAAGTAGTAAAAGAGATTTAACTGATGTCATGGTGTTAGGTCATAGGCTGGACTCGATGATCTCAGAGGTCTTTCCCAGCCACAATAATTCTATGATTCTGTGAAAAAGCTTCAGAAAAAAAAAAAAATCATCTCAGGTCCAAACCTGCAAACATGTTTATATGTTGTTAGTCCCATTTAATACTTCCAGTTTCAATTTCAGGCATACAAGTAAGCAGCATTTGCCAGGCTGAGACTACATAATTTTTATTTGAACAGTAAAAGGGACAAAATATAAAAGTGTTTCTAAAATGTTGCCAACCTAAATCTAGACCTTTTACAGGCCTATAAGTACATAGTTTTTATCTTCTTCCCCCCTGGGAAGACTGTATTGCTCTTCTAGATATTGGTTACCTTACAATAGGAATTTAAATAAGTAATTAAGCATAAAAATCCATACACTCTTACTCTTTTCTTATTTGGTAAATGTTTTAACTGTGCAAAACAATTACAGGAAATGGAATTTATCCATCTTTATCATGATGCTCATTTCACGGTATTTCTAAAACCATGATCAGTGGGTTATTAATGCCAGAACAGCAGGGTCTGAGTTTATTTGCACTGTGCCATGACAAAGGACATAACAGCAGCTGGGCAAGATCACGGTGTTCACCTCTGCCAGTGAGATTCGTGCCCCTTTACGCTGGTGCCTCCCCAGGCTGTATCCTGTTCAGGTAGACTGCTATGATGTATCATGCTACCAGTTTTGGTATAGAGCTTGGTCTGTACTTTAGTGAAAGATGCAGATTCAAATGTCTGAAACAAAGACAAGTACTGCAGGAGTTGCTGCGCAAGAGATTTTGTATCCCACAAGCCTCTTAGAAATGTGTTATCCAGCACACCACCAGAAACACAGTGTGCTGACAGAGATCTGGGACAACATCGCCACAAGTAAGGTCAGAGCCGCTCACTGAAGGCAAAGAGACTTTAAGCAAGTGACAGAGAAGAAGAATAACATTTCATTTTTTGTGAATGCTAAAGTAAGGAAAACCAGTAGCCGAGTAAGTTTAGTGTTACAGCAAATATTAAAATATGTACAGATTACCACAACACACCATCATTCACATGAATGGGTAAGTGTCCTGTGGAGTAGAAAACACAGGTTAGATTAACAATTAAAAGAAACAATGCAAATTACATCTAGTAAGGAGTTACCTGATTATCCTACCAGCTTGAGTTCCATTTACGCACATGTTCCTTAATTTCAGTAAGCAACCGTAGGCAACCTGTCCTTGCCTCATTTACGGGCAGTATCTTTGTGTTTCCAGCTGCATTTGTCCTTTCCTCCAAAGCCAGCTTTCCAGTTCCTTGGTCTACTGGCTCTGCTTGCAGTGTAATTCAAACCTGGCGCTACCGTGTACTGTTGACAAACACTACTAATTTTGGAAAGAATATCTGAAGCACTTTTTGGGAAGTGGGTAGAGAGTTATCTCAGAGGAAACTTCCAAAGTCTGGCTTTGTGTAGCCTTTGAGAGAACCATGGAAGAAGTGAGGCCATTAACAAGTGGGACCCAAAGTTGGGAGGAAGCAAGCGAAAAGCTAGTAAGAATAAGCACAGATACCAAATCGAAGGAAACTAGTTTACCTATCAGCAAAAGTCCGTGTAACATTATTCACATGTTACAACTTTGGAACAGAATCTCAAAGATGTACAGTCATTACAGCCCAAAAAAGAGTAGTATTCCTTGGACACTAATTAGAGGCAAGGCTGGGATGGCCTCAACTGCTTCACTATTTTCACTGGCCTTCTAGGTGGTATCACTATCAAATATCCAAATAAAAGAATATTGCAAGCATGCAATATTCTATAACCTTGCTTCTCTCCTTTAACCTTCCAAATTACTAATAATAATGAAAATAATTCTCCAACAATGAATAATCCTCATTTTCCGTTTTACTGGATATCCTGTGGTTTCTGTTTCAAGAACAAAGGGGGAAAGAACAACTCAGAAACAAGCAGAACTCCATGAAGGAATTACTTTTACCTGGCTCCAGCCCTTTTCCTCCTCCCTTTTTCTCAGTGCATGGGATGAGAATGCAAGAAAACTTTTCTAAAAGCTTCTGAAACAGGAATATTATGGGCTATTCTTAGACTTCTAAAGCAACCTTTGAACACATGCTCTATTGACAAGCATTTTCACGAGGCAGTGCTGCTGATCTGATTAAAAGATTTCTCTTAAGATTACGAAATTAATGGCATTGACACATTAGAAGTTCTGCAAGACATCATTTCCACTCAGATCCTCCATTTCTTGGCTGTTTTCTCCAATCACCAGAGTAGCTCTCTGTATTACACTGACTTTCTATCTAGAGCCAACTTAAGAAGCGGTTTTACCTCCAGAAAAGAATCACATGCTCTTCCAAGAGTAAACAACCAGATGAGCTTCTAAATCTGCAGCTTCAATGATTATCCATATTTGTTGCCATTAATCTCCAAACACACACAGTGATTTTCTGCTACTTCCTAAACATTTACACTGTAAGCCAACAGTCAAGGGCATGCTCATTAATCAAACCATATTAACACATGAAGGGTCATCATCTGAAAGAACAATCTCCTTAGAAACTTTGCCAAATCTTCTGAAGTACGGTCAATTACCTTCAGACATGTCAGGAAGCACTGGGGAGCCACTAATCCCAGAACTGAGTGTCCTAGCCAGAACAGAAGGAAGATTCCTCATGGTGCACAACCTATGGGCAGAGTGAAACAATTTAGTATCATTAAAACTAATACCATTAAAATAATTTAGGATTTACTTTTGGAATGGTGCTGATTACTTCAGTAGCCCCAGTCCTTCTTGTTAGTCTGATTTTTAGAACCAGATACAGTGGATGCAACAGTTCAATACAGCTGAAATTCCACCCGATACCTGCTCCTTATCTGAAAACTGACTATGCAGGTGCCTTGGGACAACCAGCTTAGACCCAACACAAGATTCTACCCTGGAGACATCCTAACACAGGCAGAGTCTGTCTGCATCTAGGAAATCATCCATGATCCTAACAATGTTTCTCCTGCACTTGGCTGGTGTGTGGTGGAAGGTGGAATATACCAAGAGGGGTACCACAAGGTCTCCCACACAGTCCCGTTTGCTAAGCCTGGTCTTCTCCGTGGCTTAGTACTGCTGCAACTCAGAACAAGCCTCAAATGCAGAATACAATCCTCTTAGCTGTTCAGCAAGAAGGGACAACCATGAAACTTTCCCAATAATGTAATCTGCCCAGCAATTCAGGAAGTGTTCCAGTTGCCAGTGCAACTCCTCCAGGCAAGCAAAACTGTGATAACACAAATATACAGAGAGAGTCAGTGGCAGTAAAACTGCTGGTGATAGTTCATGGTGTTGTCCTGACAAGGAACATGAGTTGCCCATCTCTTATTTTTCTTCAGCTGAGGCTTCACCTCAAAAAGGAGGCAAATCCCCAAGCACCAGCAAAAAAAGTAGGGCCATATACACGTCTCATGTACATACACACATACATATATGCATATATATCACATACACACAAGCTTCCGGTCTCTAAGTACGCTAGGGAGTGAAAAAAACAAACAAACAAACAAACAAAAACAACCGAACTCATAAGCCAGCCGAGTCTCGTATGCACCTGGGGTGACACGAATGGCAATGCTGAAAACTCTCTGCAACTGATGCAGCTTCTGGACTCGTGTCTCAAGGCACAACCAGCAGATGAGTTCCCGCCCAACCCTTCCCGAACACCCGCGGGCCCTCATCAGGGTTGGTGTCACTCAGAGGCTCTGACCGAGGTGACAGACAGGTCCCCACGCAGACGGGCCAGCACTGACAGGGCCGGATGCCATCACTCGAAGCCGCGCTGCAGCGGCTGAGCTGCAAGTTTTGGGGTGCCCCGCCCTGACAGCGCCCCGCTGACCAACGCACCGAGCCCCCCCCCTCACTGGAGCGGGCAGGGCAGCCGCGGCGCGAGGGTCGGGGGACGGCACCCCCCGGCTAGGGCGGCGGCACAGGGCCCTGCCCCACCTCCCCGGCACCGCCGCGCCGCCACCTCCTCCCCTCCGGCAGCGGTGTCTGTCCCGGCCAACCCCCCACCCCCGCGGGCAGGCGCTAAGGGGCGCGGAGGCAGCCTTACCGGGTGGCCAGCATGGTGCTCGCCGCGCCGCCGCCACCGGGGCCGGAACCGTCAGCCGGGTCGCCGCACACCAAGCGCCGGCGGGGCCACGCCTGACCCAGGCACGCGGTCCTCCAGCACCATAGACTCGCGGCCTGCGTGGCGCAGAAAGCGCTGCGTGTGCGGCCCTCCCAGCGAGGCGCCGCTAGGAGCTGGCTTCCCCCTGCCTTTCCAGCCCCCGGGCGGCTCCTTGCCCGCCAGGCGGTACCGTTCGGCCCCGGCCTCCTGCCAGCGACCGCGCCTTCCACGCAGGGGCGGGCTGCCCGTCCCTCCGTCTCCCTCTTCCTGCGCAGCGCGGCCGCCGGCAGGGGCGAACGTTGGGGCCGCCGTTAAGCGTCGGTCAGGTTTAACGGCAGAGCGGGCAGAGTCTGCCCGCCGCGTTCTGCGTGGGAGTTGCTTTTAATAAATACCGTGACTTTGTAAATTATTTTTTAAACACTCTTTGGTTTTGGGGTGGTTTGTTTTTTTTTTTTTCACTGTGTCTTGAAGAATGCGGGCGCGCAGCTGGGCGTGCCGTGGCAACGGGCCCAGCTCCCGCCGACCTGACCCCAACGCGGGCACTCTCCACGCAGCTGTTGAGCAGCCGGGGAGTGGGGAGAACACGGCCTCCTTCCCCGGCCGGTCACTTGGTGGCACTGTTAGGGAAGGTAACTGGTATTTTCCAGGGAGAAAGGTTTTAAGAAAACAGTGCCGTGTTAAATAAACTGCGCGCTTTCCTCAGGCGAATAATTAACGCGTTTCATTCATCAGAATTACTTCTAGTACCGGGAACTGAAGAACTTTAGAGCAGAGAGGGCAATCAGCCTGCGCCGGGGGCAGAGGGGTAGCTCCTGCTCTGCACAGAGACGCCGTAGAGCCGGTAAGGATCTACCTTCCAGAGAACCAGCTGCTCACCATGTCAGCACCGCCGCGGAGTGACTTGTATACAGGTGGCCAGATGCATCCCGGGGCTTTCACACCGACCAGAATGTGTGTCTGTGGGTCTCACCAAGCGTTTCAACTTGCCAGCACAATGATGCTTATAGGAGTTACAAATTAGCAATGAAGTCGTTAAGGATACCTTGCTGAAGACATAGCAAAGGTACCACTGAGACTGTATAAAGATGTGAGAAAACAGGTGTCCTAACAAACAGTATAAGTACATTAACAAGATTATTTTTTGTGAGGCTAACACCTCATTGGTCTTTCTCTTCTATCACCTCCTTTTTGAAATATTGCTTCCAAACATATTACACTAGGGCCACGTGAACTGAAAAACAAGATTGATGTCATTTTTTTTATATGAGACCTGTGACAGATTGTGGATTTCTGTCTTAAAATACCACAGTTCTGAAGTTGCATGCCTTGCGCGAGCGAAACCCACCCGGAACTGATCCTTGCTACCAGCACGGGTTTTCTGTCACGGACGCAGTGTGAGCACTTCCCTCCTGCTTCATGGCCGCATAGCCAGTTAAAAGTGAGGGGCCTGGTGGGTGAGCCTCACTGGTGGAGGAGGCAGAGTGGTGAATGATAACTGACCTGCTGAATGATAAATGACTTGAATGACAGATGTATTGTAGTTTGGCAGCTTTGTAAGCATTAGCTCATCTCATGTAACCTCGGTCTTTGTAGATAAGAGGAAGTAACTCTGAGCAAAATAGGAATTCTCCATTAACAAGGAAGAACCTCCAAGATAAGCCGGATCGTAGCAGTTTTGCTGTTAATAGCCTGTGAGGTGTCAGCATTACTGAGCCAAAGGTGAAAAGTACACTGCAAGATAGACTGCAGGCCTTCCTCCAAAAGACCCTGGCCCACGATCACCGGATGGCAATGCACAAGCGTGAAAGGAGAGGAGGCCTATGATAATGAGCTCCTGTAACTAATTGTAATAACCCCACCCACTCCTCGGAAGACTTATGAACATGCACGTTCGACTTTATGAATGTGAATGGTTTAGTGTAATAAATATTTGCTCGCTTAACCCCTCAGTGTGCAAGTTTGGAGGAATGATCCCCCTTGCACCTGGCGCAGCAATAAACATACCTGCTTTATAACCTTCCACGGGTTATATAGTTTGTTTCTGCACATCAGTGGCACTGCACAGTAGGGGAAAGACTGCTCTCTGCTGGCCCACTGCCCTTTGACGTCTTACTCACAAGACCTGTCCCCATCTACAGCCCTTGGGGTCACACACCTCTTGCTACATGATGATGCATAGACCAGCTCTGCATCTCTACAGAGGAAAAAGTCAAGAGTGTAATTACAGAGCTTGTTGCTCATCTAGTCACAGGGAAAAAATGTGGAAACTTCGTATGGGTGTGCACTGAAAGTTCAAATACCAAGATGCCACAAAAAGAATTGCCTCTGGACAGGGCAAAAGACTGTGCCAAAAGGCAAAAAAATGTGATTGTGACATATAAGAAAAACACCTGCTCATTATGCAAAATCACATCAGTTTTAAGGAAAATTTTAGATTCACTAGGTCTCCTCTTAGAGCGTGAGGTACTGCACCCAAGAATCAGAGAATCACAGAATGGTAGGGGTTGGAAGGGACCTCTGGAGATCTAGTCCAACCCCCCTGCTAAAGCAGGTTCACCTAGAAGAGGTTGCACAGTAACATGTCCAGGTGGGTTTTGAAAGTCTCCAAGGAAGGAGACTCCACAACCTCTCTGAGCAGTTTGTTCCAGGGCTCTGTCAACCTCATAACAAAGAAGTTTTTCCTTATGTTCAGATGAAACTTCTGTGATCTAGTTTGTGCCCATTGCACCTTGTACTGTCACTGGGCACCACTGAAAATTAGATTTACACTTGCCCTTAGATAAGCATTGATCAGATCCCCTCTCATCCTACTCTTCTGCAGGCTAAACAGCCCCAGGTCTCCCAGCCTTTTCCTGTAAGAGAGATGATCCATTCCCCCAATCATCTTTGTAGCCCTCCACTGGATTCTCTCCAGCAGTTCCCTGTCCCTATTGAACTGGGGAGCCCAAAACTGGACACAGTACTCCAGAGGTGGCCTCACTAGGACAGAGTAGTGAGGTAGGAGAACCTCCCTGGACCTGCTGACCACTCTTCCTAATGCACCCCAGGAGACCATTTGCCTTCTTGGCCACAAGGGCACACTGCTGTCTCATGGTTAACTTGTTGCCCACCCAGGACTCCAAAGTCCTTTTTTGCAGAGCTGCTTTCCATCAGGCCAACCCCTAACCTGTACTGGTACATGGCATTATTCCCTCCCAGGTGCAGGACTCTACACATGCCCTTGTTGAACTTCATAAGGTTCCCCTCTGCCCAACTATCCAATCTGTCCAGGTCTCGCTGAATGACAGTCCAGCCTTCTGGTGTGTCAGCCACTCCTCCGAGTTCTGTATCATCAACACTGATTTAAGTACATTGCAGGATCAAAGCCAAAGGGACTTCTACCGTATCCAAAACATAAAGGTAAAAAATGTAGGCCTGGCTTGACTTTTTTCCCCAACATTCATTTCTATAACTTCTACACCCCAAATTATTTGAATGCATGATACAGAATCATAGAAATGCCTGGGTTGGAAAGGACCTCGAGGTCATCTAGTCCAACCCCCCTGCTGAGAGCAGGGACATCTTCAACTAGAGCAGGTTGCTCAGAGCCTCATCAAG
>JANIJG010021726.1:0-32316 GCA_024611175.1 Megaceryle torquata
GGGACTCCCCAGATACGTTGTGGAGTCTCCTTCTCTGGAGATTTTCAATACCTCCCTGGCTGTTCCTGTGTGACCTGTGCTGGATTAGATGGTCCTGCTCTGGCAGGGGTTTGGACTTGAAGATCTCCAGGGTCCCTTCCAACTCCTGACATCCTGTGATCCTGGGAACTGCCAAAATTAAGAGCCACAAAGGGTTCCCATTCAAACCATTTTAACGTTAAGCATGTCTGCAGCCGATGGAATGAAGATGAATCTTTCAGTCTAACAGTGCCTTCTAGTCTTGGAATCACTGACCCACAGATCTCAGTGTGATTCTGCCCCTCTACTCTGCTCAGGTGAGATCCCACCTGAAGTACTGGGTACAGCTCTGGAGCCCCCAACCCAAGAAGGACACGGGTCTATTGGAGAGGGTCCAGAGAGGCCACAAAGATGATGGGAGGGCTGGAGCAGCTCTCCTGTGAGGACAGGCTGAGGGAGTTGGGTCTGTTCAGCCTGGAGAAGAAAAGGCTCCAGGGGAAACCTTAATAGTGGCCTCCAGTACCTGAAGGGGCCTACAGGAAATAAGGGCCTGGGGAGAGCACTGTTTTTAAGGGCATGTGGTGACAGAACAAGGGGCAGTGGTTTAAAGCTAGAGCAGGGGAGATTTAGATTGGGCATTAGGAAGAAGTTCTTCACTCTGAGGGTGGTGAGACACTGGAACGGGTTGCCCAGAGAAGCTGTGGATGCCTCATCCTTGGAAGTGTTTAAGACCAGGCTGGATGAGGCTCTGAGCAACCTGGTCTAATGGAAGCTGTCCCTGCCCAAGGCAGTGGGGTTGGAACGAGATGATCTTTAAGGTCCCTTCGAACTCAAGCTGTTCCGTGATTTAGAGGGGGAAGGGGGTTCTCAATACAGTACCAAAAGCTCTGAAAAGCTGCAACAGACAAGAAAAGGCTGCTAGATGTGAAACGCTGCAGTGACAGTACACAGCCACCTCAGAATTTAAGCTCTGTCTTAAGATCATTTTATGAACAAGATGTCATCTGTGTCCATGAATCTAGAGGGTGATCTGCCCCCTCTGTTGACCCAGGAGAGCAATAGTGAGCCTGCCATTGGCACCAGGGAGCATAAGTCTGGGCCTGCAGAAGCTCTGTCAGGAAAAGGTTCAGCTTCTACAGCCTCCTCTCCTCTGGCCTCTGCTCAGAGCACAATCAGTACCCAACAGCCAAATCAGAAAGATTCACCTCTCTGACACTGCTAAAGGCCCAGCAAAGTTTTTCTGACAGGCCACCATGGAAAAGCCTACAGAGTCCTTTGCTGTGGGGCAAGGCAGGGAAAAGGGATCTACACAGGGAGTGCTCCACAGCCCTTCCTCCACTCTAAACTGGATGCTGCTCTCCTTTTGCAGTGCAATGGAAAGCTTTGATCTCTGCCTCCAGAACTGGGGAAATGACAGATCTGAATCATTTCTCCCAGCACCATCCTCACCTATTTTAATTGACCTGCCCCAAAAGTTACAGGTCCCACACCTCCAGTGGTGGTCTGTCAGGACAGAGTGTCATCACTGTTTTAAGTGACTTGCATACCTTCCAGCTTCTGTCATTGACCACTTCTTCAACATTCAGCTCCGACTGCATCAATTTCAACTGCCGAAAGTAACAGATCAAGAGGTTATTGTCAGACAGGCCTCCCTGCAGCCTTCAGTATTTACTACCATTGTAACTTTCTATGTCACAACCCCAGTACCAGCTGTGCAACCCCAGTACTAATGGTGCAAACTGAAGGGCACGATACTTAATTGTCCTGAGCACCCATTCCTCCCATTCAGCCAATACTCGGGGCAGTCTGCAGGGGCACAGTGAAGGCAGACTCAAAATACAGGCCTGGCAGAAGTAGCTCCTGCTAACTAATGCTCAGTTTTTTAACTACTGACCATCAAGATTTGCTAGCAATTAACTGCAAAATGTTAATGGCTTCACAGGCAAAAAGTAACTACATCTGCAGCCTTGAGTTGCTGTCCTTGAACACGTGCATTATTAAGTCACACAGGGAGCTGGCAACAAAGCCAGGACTGAACACATATCTAGGAACCTGGATTTAGAATTAAGATCATCAAAAAAAGCCTCTCCACTTCCTTTGCTGTCTGCTCTGTGCACCAACAAAAAAGGGATCAACAGTATCAGACCACCTACGTCCAGTGCTATCTGAACCAGCTGCTATGTTATCTGATGACAGTAGGAGAAATTGGGTTTACACGGATGCAAAAGCTTTGGGAAGAACGACCACAATACAAAGTTCTTGAGCACTCAATCCATGAGGGATGTAAGAACCTCTTTCTTCCACACTTACTAGAAACTCCAACAGGCAGGTGTGACAGTTGTGTTCAGGTGTGACCTGGCCACAGGGCTCTGAAGCAATAGTAGGACATAGGAATCATCTGCCATTTTGGACTACATTGAGGATGTATTTTTGTTGGAGTCTTTGGCACAACAAAGGCTCAGAGTTTATCTATGCTAAATAAATGTTTCCAGTTCGATAGCTGGTGAACAGGTACAAGCCAAGACAGCTATCCCATCAAAAACCTTCCAAGAAAGATGTGAGACACACACAGCTACTATAGTTGTTGGATGGACTGTTACCTTCTGAGCAGGACTTCAAATTATTTGAAATAACAATCCAGCATCCACAGAGTGACTAGGTGACCAGGATTAGTCTCCATAAAATAGACACTCAGAAGATCTTTAGCAGTTAAAAGAACTTCCTGCTGGAGCATGTGAATAGGTTTACAATGATCTGGACTGTGACATTAACTGCCTTTGACATCAAGCCTAAGCAAAAATACTACTTAGAGTTGCAGACTTGAACAATAGAGTGTCAATCAACATGGTATACGGGGAGGGGGGTGGTGTTTTTAAAACATACTTTGACATTTTAACAACCCTTACAAATTCATTTGATAAAGCTAATCATCATTATGCTCTGTGTTTTGGATTTCTACAATTTATTGGGTTGGATATTTTGTGACATTTCACTCAAGTAAACTAGGATGATAACAAATTACTACAATAATCAGATGGTATTTTAATGTAAGTGGATTAAAAGAACTGGCTGCTAGACTGAAACTACTCCAAGTTTTCTTATTCAATGACTCAGAAGTAATAATTTCTGATAAAGTCCTGCAGTATGTGCCATTAGCAGGATGAAACACAAACTAGGAGAGAAAACAGATCTGTATTGCACCCAAGTGAATATATATTTGAAATGCATAATCTCAAATGTAGGATGTTTTCTGTCAAGATACCTTATTTGAGTTGTAGAAAAAAACAGAACTCGTGGAGAAGCAGAAATAAATAATAATAATAAAAATAATAAAAAATAATTAAAAAGCGGGGGGACTAAACCTCATAAAGTCCAAGTACAAATCTGAGGTCTTCTCATCAAAAGATTTCTGAGATGTTTCCAAATCATGGACTGCTTTTGGCATTTGAAATGACCTCTGATTATTAAACATAAAGACTGTGGTCCTTCTAGTGGTTTCAGCAATAGGTTTTGGGCTCAGTAATTAAACAATTTAAAGACTTGGCTCTGCAAACAAAATTAATATAAAATTCTAAGCTACATTCTAATTTTCCAAACTAATATGGATGGTTGTTAGCAGGTCTGTCAGTGAGGCTTTAAGAATAAAGCCACTTGCCTGCCACGTGGTTCTTTATATCTGAGCTCAGGACAGAGCACTTCTCTGAAAAGCACATGAACAAACAATTCACTCACTCAAGGCCTGGGAAAAATCAGGTATTTGAGTTCAAATCATCCCCTCAGGAAGCTCTTTTTCTACAAATACATCAGCATTCAACAGCTCATTAAAACAGGGGCTACCACAGGCTTCTCTTGGAAGCACAGGGGTAAGTGGATTTTGAGGTAGCTCAGCACTGCAAAAGCAAAAAGACACCTCTTCAGGTGTTACAAGATGTATGTATATATACGTAGAGAGAGAGAGGTGTGGTGGTGGGATGTCTGGCTGTTATGAGAAGAACTCACCGGAACACTGGAAACTCAAAGGTTTTAGAAACTCTGATTAAAACAGTTCTTAACAGAGGAAGGCTAATGAAACTGCTGAACACAAGAGACACACCTAGGCAGGGTATGCAAAAAAAGGCAGTAAGTCTTGTTTGGCATGTGCTGCAGGGACGTGGTGTGGAAAAAAAAATAAATCTGTGAGCCATACAGAGGAGGTCTGGAAAGGAGATGAATGGAACAGTTCACATTGTTGCTAATCTCTACTCCTAGAGCTACACATGCTACATCCTTTTCCCTACAAAGTGGGCCTTGGAATGGGGGCAAGAACTTCAGTAGAGTTCTCCTTCCCCACTTCTGATACTCCACCTAAATCACCTCTGTTCCCCTCTGGTGATGTATACTTTCCATCCAGGGGCCAGAAGGTTGAGAGGGTGTTAGAGAATTAAAATTCCATATGCAAGCCCAGAAGCCTCTCTCACACCATCACAAGGTACTCAAAAAGTTAATCCAACAAATACTAACCAACAGATTAAGTGGAATTCAAGGTTGCCTGGCAGCTCCTTGTAGAGGAGAGGAACTTCAACTCACACACAGAGTAAGAATGATGCTTCTCAAGGTGATGATGAAAGGGACAGCTTTAAGGCTTTCTAACCGCATGGTGCCCGAGACAGAGAAAAGCTGTATTTCATTATCTTCTGGTGACTGCATCTTGGTGCTGACACTTGCCATTTGTAGATATACGAGTTTTACAGGACCTCAGAAAGGCAAAATGAAGCTGTGGGCATTCTGAAAGGACTAAGCAAGCCCCAGGGAAGTTGCACGCTAAGTGCTGTCAGTCAGTATAGGTTAGAGTCCACCGTGGGGATGCAGAGTGTTTGTGTTACAGGATCTTAGGAAACACTCCACACGCAGAGCTTGGGGAAACAGCTCTGACAAACCCGGCCAAAGAGACCCTCGGAAAAGACTGCCCGAGTCAGGATCCACTTCAGGGTCTCTCCATCACTAGTTTTTCTGTTTGGGAAAGATACCGTTTTCTTCCCCTCTAAATGATGTCTAAAAAATGTCACCACTCACCTTTGTCTGCTCTTTCCTGAGTTGTTTTAATAATGCTACATCATCCTGGGCCTTTTCCCTCTCTTCTCGGAGAGATTTCACTACGCTGGATGTCTGAGCAATGCAGTTTTTGATGATTCTCTCTCTGCTGGTGTGAGCATCCATCAGCTAAGCGGGGGAAAGAAAGTCACAACAACTCATCAGAGAATAAAAACCTCTGAGTTACAAGTTAAAAGAGAGACTTCCCAAAGTCAAGGTATTGCTGTCTCTACAGAAATCCCTTTGACTCTGTAATCCCCATGCTGGAAGCTACACTGCTTTGAGCAGCAGCTACCAACCTGATCAACAGTCAAAGACAGACAAGCAGAGCTCTTGCAAAGCAGCACAAAAAGCATGCTAGCATTTCTAAGAGAAAGAAGTGGACTGGACTAATGTCATCCGCCGGAGCCTGAAGCACACCTCAAAGGAGCAGTATTGTGGAAGAAATACATTCCCTGCATGGTTTTAAGCTGAAGCAGCTGTTACGTGTGCATGGTTTAGCAGCATAGAGAAGTCGAGCATGCCAGTTACAGACAGATAAAGGGCAATGTATCAAAGCAGAGGTTTTCTTAGGACTTGAGGATGCTTTACTGGCCAGTGCACGTAGTAAACATCAGGGAGCAAACTGCAAGTTGAAGGAGTGTGCACTCACAGACTCGTACAGCTCTTTACATGTCTGGCCGGCGTCAACCTTCCCCACAAAGGAAGCTGTTGGAATCGTAGTGTTTAATTCGTGGACGATTCTATCATCGATTGTCCTCATCACCCTGAGCAACTCCTGTATTAAAAAAACACGTAATAATATTTGCTTATCTCTCTGAAAAAAGCCTACTACAAAAGAAAAAAAAAAAATTGCATGATTCTTTTAATAGAAAACTAAGTAGATTGCTTACAAACAGGAAAAACCCTGCACCAAATCAACAGTTTCCGTATGCAGGGGCACGTGCTGCAAACCAACCAGTTTCCTTATCAGCAAAGGCCGGAGCTGGGCAGGGATCTGGGCAGCGCTGAGTGTCTAACACCCCCCCAGAGCCCCCGGGCCCTGCCCGCACCGGCTCCCTCAGGAAACCAGCCCGCGCTGCCGACAGGCCGGAGAGCTGCTGCCCAAGGCCCCGGTGACCCTTCCAGGCGGGAAACTGGGCACCACCTGCACCGGAACGGCAAACTGCGAATAATAAACCACCTCTGGGGGGGCAAGATGTTTAAAAGCCAGGCCAGGTGCCGCCACCTCCGCCGGGCTGGACCCTGCTCACACCGCAGAAGGTACGCGCGATCCTGCCCGCTCCATTAAACGACGTGAAGGCGCCCGCGGAGTTCCCTCCACCCACGCAGGGCTCCCACGCCCAGGGATCCTCCGTCCCGGGAAGGAATCCCGGGAAGGGGCTCCCCCCCGCCCGCCCGCCTGCGAGAGGGCACGGCGTTCCCGCCGCTGGGGGTTCGGGGAAGGCCGGATTCCGCCCTCTTCCCATCTTGACCGTTGCTGGGACCGATGACCTCGCCGCCGCCGTCCCACCACGGGGCCGCGCTCCCTCGGGGCCGCGCGGCGTTGCCAGGAGACGGTGGTAGCGCGCCGCACGGCGGCGCGGAGAGGCGCCGGGAGCGTGCCCCCCGCCACCGCCCCACGCGGGTTACCTGGAACTCGGCGAAATCCTCGCAGCTCGCCGCTGCGCTGGGCGCCGCCATACTGGAAAGGCCGAGGGCCGCGGCGACGACCAATCCACCGGGGGAGGCGGGATGACGCGAGGGGAGGTGGGCGGGGCGAGGGTTGGGGGCGGCCCCTGTGGCGGAGAGGGTCCCGAGCGGGCATCTCTGGCGGCGGCCTGTGGGTGCCCTACGCCGCTTTCAGGTGCGGGGAGCACTGAGGCGCACCCCCGCCAGAGGCGGTCCCGGCTCGTAGGGCCCGCGTGTTCTGCCGCGTCGCTCCAATCCTGGGGCGGAGCGCAGCGGTGACATTGAGGGGCCGAGGAGCGCTGCCGGGGCAGGAGGCCGCGTCATGTGGGGCCGCGCCGGTGAGTGACTGCCCGCGGCCCGAGGCGGGGAGGTAGCGGGGCCTTTAGGGTGGGGAGCGTGGGGCGGGAGCGGCCCCGGCCCAGCTGCGGGCGGGGGTGAAGCGTTAGCGGTTCGGTTTCGTGGGCTTTAACGCCTGAAGGCTGGCGGCCTGCAGGCTGACTTGAAAAACTATCGAAGGAATTGATTTGTGCCCTTTTTTTCCCTCTTTTTTTTTTTTTTTTTTTTCCCTTCTCAGAAGCCCTTGAAAAGGGTTTGGTTCTGGGGGGAGGTCACCCATAAATGTATTTTTTTTTCTTCAGAGCTGGAATATGTTAACACCTAGTGTATAAAAGGCAGCTGTTTCTTATAGGAGAGACATTGTCAACCAGCATAAAGAAGAAAAAACTCGATTTCTGTTTCTAAAAGTGCCCTTTTGCCTTTCAAGGTTCTTATATTCCCCTTCCCCCCAGTTTTTTCATTATATTAGTTATGTTTTTATATATAAGGTCCCTTATCCTTTTCTAATAAACTACAAACTACATCAAGATAATGCTTTTGGGGATTTTTTTTTTTAATTTCTTTTTTTTTTTTGACTGGCTTTTGGGATGTGACAAGACCGATAGAATACTGACATGGTCCTTCCAATAGCACAGACCAAAGTGTATCTGAAACACGTGGATAGATGGGTTCCTTGAAGTTGTGATGTGCGTTGTTTTAAAAATTACTTGTAGTCTGTAATGTTCTAAATATTTGCTCTGTATATTTTCTATATTATATAATATTTCTTGTATAATATTTTCTAAGTAAGGTTAACGGATGAACTCAAGTTATAGTTTATTAAAGCTTGTCTGTCTTTGGTAGGCTCTGTTCCAACTAAATTTGGTGTTTCTTGCATGATTAGGTTTGTACCTTTTGTCTTTTTTTTTTTTTTCTTCTTCTTCTTTTTTTTTTTTTCTTCTCTCTTGTGTTTCAGAGAACCCAGCCAGCCATTTCAATGTCAGTATTTTCACTTTTTATTATTCTGAGGTAGATTTGGCCCCTTTGCTTCCTTTGCTTTCTCTTTGCAGATAGGGCTGTTAAACTGCTGGGAAGAAATATTCCCTCAATTTTGAGGATGACTAAAGGTGTGGATCCGAAGATAAGCAGAAGGCTTTGCATTAAACCCCAGGAAGAAAGTCAACTTCAGCCAAGAAGTAAGAGGTTTTGATAACGACCATACTAACTTTCATGCTACGAAATACTTAATCTCCAAGCTGCAATCATCTGAATAGGGATTTGGCTGATAGAGATGCTAGGATCCCTGGTTTTGTGAGAGGGAGTTCAGATCTTTAGATGGAAGAATTGAGCATTAAATTTAGCAATAAAATCTTATTTTTTAACAAAGCCAGAGGTCGGTATTTCTTCTGGGGACAAAACCACAGCTTTTGCTGACGGGTCACTAGTATCTTACCTGATATGCAGTCCTACATTGGGGCTCTTCAGCTGGGCTCTAGAACTGACTGTTTAACCCCAATGTAAACTATCAGTGTTTAGGAATGTCCTAAGAGCTAAAACACTTGTGCAGTTTTTCATGTTCACGACACTGAACATGCCCTGTAGGAAAGAGTCTGAACTGTTGGCTTGGTTCATGTTTAGGGGTAGAGTTGGTCAGGTAAAACTCAGGCCGTGACATATTTTGTCACTATATATGGGACTATATATATGGTGCGCTGATCAGGCTTCCTGGATAATAGGTTCTCTTCATGGCCTGCTGTTGTTGCTAGATAAAAGGAGCATACAGATCTCAGGCATTTTGCATAGTTCTGGATTAAAAACTGTACTGGGGAAGACCAAAGAGTGTGATGTCTCCAGTAGTGGCCAAGTCATTTAGACTTTTGTGAAGACTAATAGGAATGGTGACCAAAAGCAAGGATCTAAGGAAGAGTATAGAAAGAGGGCAGTGTTTGCTCCCTACACTGCCATCCCAGAGGTGGCATCTTTGTTTAATGGTCCTCACTGGATTGTTCTTCCTTAAATTTGCTCTTGAAGCTGGATGTATTTTTAGCGTCCATGTTCTGAGAAGGAATTCCTTGTCTGAATCATGGTGTGAGAAAGCAAGTACAGTCTTCTGTTTGTTTTTGAAGCTGGCATGTGCTTTTTTTCTTTATTCAGTACCCCTTCCAAAACAGGACCTGTTGGTTATAACCCACACTCCCAACGTCCCTTAGGATTTTGGTGCCCTCTGGTGTACTGAAGGGACCTTCAATTACTGCTTTTCCAGGCCAAGGGGTCTCAGTTTATCATACTGTTTCTTATGTTGTGGCTATTCCATCCCCCTGTGATCATCCTTACCAGTTTTCCTTGGGCTTGTTCGATCTCGTCTGAGGTGAGGGGTCAGAATTTCACAGGCTTTTCAAACTGCTGGAGTCACGGTTTGGTAACAGTGGCAGAATCATGCTTTGTGTTGGTCTGGGTTCCTGATCACAACCAGTAATGTCATTTCCCTTTCTATTACTGAACGTTTTGCCAAAAACTATGAAACCCCATGGACTTACCCCTCAGCAACAATGGTTAGAGTCTGTCAGTTGTACACAAACTGCAGTTACTTCCTTTTTATATACGTGGGCTTTCACTGGCTGTCTCACTGACTCAGGATTCTGAAGCCCTGTGGCTCTTTGTGTTTAGCCCTCTTCTTTATGTGTTTTGAATAACTTGGTGTTGTCAGCAAACTGTGCATTCACCGTGCTTCCTAGATAATTGAATCCACGAGGCAGCACACATCCATACAGGACACTGTCCTATTGTTTTAAAAAAAAAAAAAAGGAAAAAGCTGCACTTTGAGCTTTGTTTTCTAGATTTTAATGGTGTGTCACGTATGGAAACCTTCCCCTAATTCTTCTGAACATTTTCTGGATGGAGCTTGAAAGACTGAGCTGAAAATTAAGGGTCTAATCATTGCCTATGGTCATCTGCTTGCTTATACCTCCAGATAAGATCTTACACTGCCTGGAATAGTTAACATTCTGTGATGTAATGGTGCAGCTTTTCTGTAGCAATTTAATTTGATTACTCTTTTTAAACTAAATTAAATGTAATAGGAAAAGTAGAATATCACAGCACCTCGGGAAGCTGGAGCATGTTCTGCGAATTTAAAGCTACATAGAGGTCTTGGGCAAGTTTTGGCTTTCCTTACATGGCCTCAGTTTACTCCCTATTTACAGGTTTGTTAATCTGACTGGGATACACTTTTTGTTCCCTAACCATCTCTAGCAATCCTTCTGAAAATTCTATGTTGCTCGACCTAACTGGTTTCATTACAGCTGGGGCAATTCAGCTTCTCTGACTGTTGTTTTTGGTGTCTGTTTGGTTTTTGTCTGTGCATTTCGTTGGGGTTTTTTTAGGTCGGTCTACTTTGAGGGTGCCTGGACACAAGCCTACAGACTGGGAGAAAAGATTTTTGTTGTGGGCAGGCCATTTCAAAAAACCAGAGGATATACCAGAGACTGTCTCGTAAGTGCCAGTTTTGAAGCTGTAAAAGAGACGTTGTCTGCATAGGAATAAGTTACTTGAATGCAACTGCAGAATAACTTTTCTTAAATGGAATGGATTTTCACAGGTGAAAAACCTTACACTGCTGTGCTTGGTGTACTGTCTTGTAGATGAGATGACTTGAGCAATTCTGTGTTGTCGAGAAAATATAACCCTTTGGAATTTTTTCTGAAGGGATGACCAGCATTTATCAGTGATTTCATTAGAAAAATCATCACAAATCAGTTAATTTTTACTCTTCTCTCCCAACCAAGAAAGCTTTTTGCACATATTAGCTTTTTCTAGTTTTTTTGTTTGGATTTTATTTTTTTTCCTTTCTTTGTATGTCAATCTCCTGTTAGGTGAAACTTTCATGATGTAGCTATAAACCAACTGAAACTCATTAAAAATAATTATTAATGAATATAGAGAGGGACAACTTTCTTTACTCTTGGAACTTAAACTAACAAACAGTGGAAAGGCTCCCTAACAAAAAATATATACGATAAAAATTTCCCTGTTCCTGGTGGAGTCCACATACCTTGTGTGAAAAGTAGAAAATAAAACAATGTCCTAATTTGCCTGTCTATAATGAAGATGAAAGTTATCAAGAACAGGCAATTACTAGTTTAAAAAACATTCCTAGCAGCAGTATAGTTATCTTTTAAAAACTACTTATATTTAAAAGCATTACAAGCATGTTTTAAATGAAGAAGTTACAGTAAGTCTTGTACAACTTGGGTAAGCAAACTGTGGAGCTGTCCTGTTTGGATGAACCACATGGGCATTGAAAAATCCACCCATGTATCTATATTTTTTCTGAATGAATTCTTCATTTTTTTGTATCTTTCTTAAAATTATCTTTGAAATTTACATAAAGGTGTAAATTATTAAATGTATTAAATTGACAGGTCCTGGATTTTTGCAGACCAAACACTTGTTGGGAGTGTTTTTAAGAAAAGAGCAGAGTGACTGAAGTAATTTCAGTGGTTTATTGAAAGGACAAACCAACTTCTGATAAAAGCTGACCATTTTTGCAGGTGTACAGGGAATTCTTGGTTTTATTTAGGCAAATAGTTTGGCCAAAGCTGAGAAGACAAATGAGAACTAGAAAAGCACAAAACTTGTTTTCTGTTCTGAGCTGAATTAAGAGTTGTAAGGGCTTGTGATAAAACTCAGTTTTGCAAGATATGGTGATCAGAAGTAACCAATTTATTTTAAAAAGTGTTAATCTTGGCTAATTAATTGATTTAAAATGCAAATTGTGTTCAGATGACTAGCTTTTATGTATTCTAAGGTACTTCAAAACTTAAGTTTTTAAAGCCTCCTTCTATGCATTTCAGTTTAATTGCAGCCCATGCCTAAGTTGTCAATCACAGATTACAAGCAAACCCAAATTACCTGGAAGCTAAATTTAACTATTAGTTTCAGGGTAGATGGAAGTGTTCCCAACTGATCAATATTCTGAAACAGTGATCAAGTCAATCTCGCCCTCCTCCTCAAAAATGAGAACAAAGCTCTCTTCAGTTCTCAGGTCTGGTGTGATTTATGCTGTTGAACTATTGTGGATCCTTTGATGTCTTCTTTCCTCCAAGTATAAGGGTCAGAATGGGATAGAAGATTCCATATTGACTGATGTTTGTGTCCAGTGATAATTTCCAAGTTGTGTTAAATCTGCAATCCATGTTAGTTGGGGGGTGGTGGTGTAAAACTACCTAGTTGGATGTATTTATTCTGTCATCACAAGCTGTTGATGCTTTTTTTAGTAATCTGTAATTTTATAATGTTCCAAATGTAATCAGTGAGAATATCAGACCTCCTTGAGAAGGGAGTCAACTGCAAGGACAGTTAAACAGGATTCTATGAAATACACAGGGTATTGGCCTTTGGTTACTGTGGAAAGCACATGTAAAAGCAGCATGCTTCATTGGCCTTGCTTGCTTTACTGTCTCCACTGTGAACTTGAAATTTGCTGTAACTCAGAATGTCATTTGGGTATAATGATCTCCAGGGTTTAACCCAACTTAAGTTAATTTTTGTTACAATTCACAACATGTAGAGCTGGAAGGCTTTAATAACCATTACTTTTCTTGGGGAAGATTTCTGGTTTTTTATAAGATAGCAGTAGAGTAGGCAGTGGGTTTCCCAAAGGAATAATAGCATTGCTACTGCTGTGGCTAGATAAGCCTCCTGAAATAAATAAATCATAATAATACAAAGTTTAAAAGAGTCCTCTGCCCAAAGCTGATGTTGGAAAACTTAACAGTACTCCACACCTCCTCGGTTTCTTAGGAAAACAGATTACCTTAAGATTCTTTACCCCAGGAGGAGGGGAATAGTATCCACTGGTCTTTTCCAAGTCCTACTCAGAATTTCTGAGGAGTATGACCTTCAGCAGCCACTGCCTAATCTATAGCACTATCAAATCCTGTAGTAGAGGCAGCCTTCTTGCTGAAAAATATTGTGTCAATAATGAAACTGTTACGAAGTTCAGACAGAAGGAATTGCCAAGCTGTGATAACGCTTCCCTCTGCCCAAGAAACTCCAGCTGTTAAACTGTTTCTTTTATTCCTGCTGAGAAAGGGGTTTTACCAATTTCTGCTATTGAGGGCAAAAGGCAAGGTTTACAATGTTAAATACACCACAGTTCCAATATGGATGGACTGCTTCCTGGCTTTGAAGATACTAAGAAAAACTATCCTATTAGTAAAACCCTCTCTCTTTTTACTGTCCTCTCCCTAGTGAACATACATTTGTAATTACTGCAGCCTTCCCCTTTGCAGTCAAGTGGTCTGGGAAGGGCAGGACCCTTCCTGAGTAGCAACTGAAGTTAAAAATGTCAGTTTGTTTCTAACGTTGAGAGGAACACCTTCATGACAAAGTGTCTCCTGAGGTGGCTGGGGATCAGCCTTACCTGTTCTTGTAAAAGCTTTCTGTGCAAAGAGCCAAGTACTGTTAGCATTATACAAAGTCACACAGCGTGCTAGGACAAATAAACAATTAGCCAAACGATTTATTTGGGTCTCTGATAATGAGTCTGTTCTTCTATTATTATTTCTTGAGGATTGAAACGATCAGAGCAGCAAAGACCACACTGCGTGTGAAGTCCAGCTATGTAATGATTGCCTTGACAATACTGGGATGCATAGTCATGGTAATTAGAGGGAAGCAGGTAAGCACAGATTTTTTTTGGCTGATGACTACAAATCAATCTTCACATCGAGCCTTCAGTTCCTCCTATGGATTGTTATTAGGTTGGGTTTGGTTTTTTCCTTCGTCACTGAACAAAATTAAAAATAAGTCCTCCTAGTTCCCTAGAAGTGACCAACCATCACTGATGAATTCCCAAGTTAGAGAGGGAACAGAGAGAGCACTGTTAGACTGCATATGCTTCCTGGAAAAGGGGGAAAAAAAAGTGTCTTCTTTTTTTCTTAGTGCAATACTTAATTTTAGCTTGTGCTGCTTAAACTCCTTAATTTTGTTGACGGGCTGCAAAGTGTCAAAAGCAAAGAGCACCCTCTGTTCTGAGGATCTGGTAGGCAGGTAAATGCTCCTTGGACCAACGGGGTCCGTACAGTCACTATGATGAGTGCCTTTTTCCAGGCTGCAGCAGTTGCAGGATCAATAGAATGAAAATAGCAAGTGAATTTGCTTCTTCACAAACACTTTAGAATTCTCAGAAGTATTTTTAAACAGTGAGGAGATGGTTTGTCTTAATTCTGTGCCCTTTAATTGCATGAGAAAATTAGTGTGGATGGAACAAGTTTTCTTGCAGTTATTATTTGTTGAATCAGAACCTATTTGCTAGGAAAGCTCCCCAAGTTCTGTAGATGCTGAGCATCCTTCACTGGCATAGAATTTGGCAAGCTATCAAAGTTCACCACGTGGTGGAATTAAGTCTATGATTTAATTTGCATTGTATCAAAGTTAAGTGTAAAGTTTCAGATTCCAAGTGCAGCAAAGGTTAGTCGTGTTTTAATTCTCTGTGGTTTTTAACATAGCTGGTGAACTGTTAACTTTGAGGTATTTCTGTCAAGAAGCAAGGAGCACTTTTTGTGTGCTGAAGCCAAAGCTAAAGCCTCACAGCAGCATTAAAGTCAAGGAATGTGAATCTAATCTGTGCAGCTGACAATTTTACTGTGCATAAAAACCACAGTGGTAACAGGAACTGTCTACTGCTTTCTTTTAAAGATGACTGGAAGCAGAAAACCCTGAGAAAATGAAGAAAAACCTCTTCTGTTGGGGTAGTATAAATCCAAACACTGGAAAGAGAGGACAGCTCTTTTGGGACCCTTGTTTTCACCGTAGCTAGAATCTATGATGTTTAACTCTTGATTTGTTTACAGTACCTGACTTCTGAAGACCAGACACTAGTATTAAATACTGACCAGAAGCACAGAATATATCTTCTAATGCCTTAACAAAAGGGTTTAATTTAATCCCAGAAAAGTAATGAGTTCAAACCAAAGTAGTCTCTGGCTGGCTTCTCTCCCTTGCGTTAGAGCTGACAGAACTGTGCCTTGGTAAGGACAGGCCAGATATTTTGTAAACTTTGGATACAAGTTTCATCTCTTGCTTTGTCATCTGCAGGCTGTAAAAAGGCATGAATCTCTTATAAGCATGAACTTGGAGAAGAAAGCTCAATGGAGAGAGGAAGCTGCTCAGAGTACATCTGCTAAACCTTAAGAGAAAATGAAGAGATGAAGGACTAGGGGAGGAAAAGCTGAGTCCTTTTCAGCACTGGAAGGAGGTCACATCTTCACTGTATTTCTGTACTCTCATGTTCAAGAAAGAGTGAATACATTATGCTGTAATCAATAAAATCAGAAATACCTATTTTCTTTTCCTAACAACCTCCCCTTTTCTCCAGACTGTTAGTGAAGTTCCACGTGGTTAGTGGAACAGGACGAGTGAGCCAACTGGACCAACTGGACAGACAAGAGTGGTTTCCCACATGTGCTATGCATTAGAGTAAGCATCTTTGAAAAGACTGCAGGAGCTGTACCTGTATTCTTGGTAGCAATCTCCTTTATGAACTCTTACACTCACCACTTAGGAGAAGGTAACTGGGACACCAAAGGACAGCCCATTTGATTTCCACTTGTACATCCATACTTGGGTGATGGAGGCACCTACACAACAGACAGTAGCAGCTACCAAAAAATGCAGTTTGGAGCCAGAACTACTTGGTAGTCCTTTGGACAAAATTAAATTACAAGTTTGGATGTCAGTTTGGAATATACTACTACATGAGTAATTCCTGAGCTTTAAAGGCTGTTCTTTCTAGAAAGAGGCACCAAAGCTCCCTCAGCACTATATCCAGAAGAAATACTCACCAAAGCCAGGGAATTCACAACTGCAAGGCCTGCTTGCTCCAAGGGAACCAGCTCAAAATTGGCTCTTCAGCAGCACCCCATTTATACCCTAGCTGAGTGTGCACCATGGTCGTTCCAATTTGTTGGGGCCAAGCTCACAACAAAGGATGGCTAAGGGCCTGGACCCTGAGGTGACACGTAATTGCTGTGAGGTGCTGAACAGATCTTTCTTGGGTCTCTGGTGAGCCCCAGCCTTTGTTAGATTTTTGTCAGGCTGGCTGCACCTGCCATAACTCGTGCAACAGAGGGCAGTCCTCTGCTCTCACTGGGTATTTTGGTTCCTTCAGGAAGAAGGGTGCTGTGTGTATTCTATATTGTTACCATCTGCTTCTAACATTGCTTATGTTCCTTTTTGTGCAAGAGAGAAGAATTAGTCATAGAAACACAGAAATATCTGGGCTGGAAGGGACCTCCAGAGGTCATCTGGTCCAACCCCCCTGCTGAGAGCAGGGACAGCCTCAACTAGAACAGGGTGCTCAGAGCTCTCTCAAGCCCCACTGGCGGAGCCCCTGAGTGAAGAAGAATTGTATGACCTGAATTAACACCACCAGAAGGATCAGAAGTTATTAGAAAGTTTGCTTACCTGTTCTAGGTCCAATATGTTCTGTCTTCATTTGTTTAAGAATTACTTTTTGTGAAGAACTGCTTTCCTTTGCTAAAGAGAGGGAGATTGATGGTGAAATGGCACAGGAGTATGAGAGGTCAATAGGCCATTCCTGCTCTCTGCTGCTGAGCTCTTTTTGACAAACCTCATTAAGATTTGATTTTTTCCCCCCCCTTTAAATCATCATCTGTGCTTTCATGATACCAGCCTCCTTAAAAATCATCTGCCTCCAGTTTTAAGAGTAGCAGACCCAGTGATACCTGCAAAGAACAACTCCCAGCAGTCCTATTTCTGGTATTTGTGCCAGAAGTCACATAATGTCCACGAACAGCCTGCAGCAAGCAGAGACAGGATTTTTCCTCATCCTTTCAGTTCATTTGGAAGGAAATGTAGATTGGAACTGCCAGGACTGCTCTAAACTATGTTATTTCCCAGGATTGCCTGCTAACTGGCCCTGGAAACTCCAGAAACAGAAGAGGCATATGGGTTTGGCAGATTTTATTTGTGAACTTCCTGATGGTGGGAGGGGGACTATTTTTCCTGATTATTTTTGTACTACTAAAAATTAGCACTATTGCTGAATAAATTAAGAGCCTTACAAAAATGGAAGGTAAATCTTGTCCTTACACCTGCAAAAGACAAGCAATTAAGATACCTAGTGCAATATTCTCCAGTACTTTGTCCTTTAAAGCTAGAAAAGAGCTGCTGAAGTCCATCCTCCTATAAATTACATTTCTGGGTACCACTTGTATTTATAGAATCATTTGGGTTAGAAAAGACCTTGAAGATCATCGAGTCCAACCATTAACCCTACTCTACCAAGTCCACCACTAAGCCATATCCCCAAGCACCACAGCTATATGGCTTTTAAACACACCCAGGGATGGTGACTCAACCACCTCCAAGGGCAGCCTGTTCCAATGACAAAATTTTCAATGACAATTTTCAAAAATTTTCAATGACAACCCTTTAAGTGACAAAATTTTTCCCAATGTCCAACCTAAACCTCCCCTGGTGCAGCTTGAGGCCATTCCTTCTTTAGTTACTTGTGAGAAGAGACCAGCACCTACTTCTCTACAACCTCCTTTCAGATAGTGGTAGAGAGTGAGAAGGTCTCCCCTCAGCCTCCTTTCCTTCAGGCTAACCAACCCCACTTCCCTCAGCTGCTCCTTGGAAGACGTTCTCCAGGCCCTTCAGCAGCTTCATTGCTCTCCTCTGGATACTGATGAGATGTAACCAGTCAAAGAAACCGTAGAGTCACTCCACCGTAGAAGTCACAACCTTCAGCTGATGTCATGACCTTTCACCAGGTTCTGTCAGACAGTTATCCCAAGTGTATTGTTGGTCAAGCAGAGCAGGCTTCCCCAGACTCATCCGCTCATTTAGCACCAAATGCAAGTCACACTTAATTCCACAGCAGGTACGTGAACAGATCTTCCATGACAGCACCAAGTCTTTGCCACACCAGTAAGCACACAGGTGGGAACCAAAAAAAGATCTTCCCAGATTGTCTGTGCTCATCCATTAAATGATGCCAAAAAGCAGAACATGCAATTCAGACATTATTTTGGGTTATCATGAATAAAAAGTTGTGATGCGACTTATTCTTAGTGATGGCAGAGATTAAAACCATCCATCTTAATATCCCCCTTCCAACAAGCACCTCCTCCTGCACTCAGGACAGAACTGGCAGGTACCTCATCTAGTTTTGCAAATAAAACTGGACTCATTTAGGTGGTCACGTATTTAAAATGTGTAAAATACTACTTAGAAAGCAACACCTTAGAGCAGTAAGTCGCCAGTTTTTCATTTTACTTCAATTTCTGTGAGATTCATGCCATTTACTCAAAACCTGAATTCTTGTCCAGTGGCAAAAGCTCCGTGCAGAAGTCCTACATCCTTTTGTCACTCTGGTATCTCCACCGTTTCAGTACCTACCATAACAACTGTGCATTACTCCACACCTTTGTGTTCCAGTCTCAAATAAAAGCCTGAGCCCTTAGGCTTTGTGCTGTCTCCATTCTCACTCCCCACTGTTACATGATGTTCTTTGCAGGTACTTGATACTAGAAAAATAAGTGTAAATAATTCTCAGACAGGCAATGAAAAGAACCACCTCTTTCTAGGGTGATGGCTTCCAAGAAAGCACTTCTGAACATGGACAGTGGTTAAAAATCCAGCACGTGTTCCTGATCTAAGCAGCCAGTATAGATCACTGGAGAACTTCCTATTAGGCCTGGGATCACCCGATTAGCTCATAGCTTTAGCCTACAGCCTTTTAACAGTGCCTGAGGGAGACAAACACACTAAACCCTCAAGGGGTATTTAATTTTCTTTCTTCCCTTTGGTTTGGTCTGCAACACCAGTCACATTTCTCAAAAAAGTCTGTCAATCCCACATCGTGTACCATAGTGCTGTACCTGTTCCAGGGGCAATGGAAACTTCCTAACACTACAATCAACACAAGAACTTGAACACTGCCTCAGAAGAGCAATGCAGAAGCCCTGTTGGCATGGCCACAGCGGTACACAATGAGGTCTTGTCTGTTTTTCTACTAAGGCTTGGGCATCTGAAGAAAGATCTTCACGTTTGCTGGCTAAAATTGGTATGGGAAAGTACTCACAACAATGACGTGTCGTGCCAATTCCAGAAACAAAGAACTCCTGCTAGAATACGTGGGGAATTACTTAAAGCTGGCACAGAGGTTCAAACTGCAGAGGTAAGACAGCTGTTCTGGAAACCCTCAAAGAAGCTCAGAGAGGTACCACCAGGAGCACTGTCACATGTAAGACTGGATGGTGTTATTTGGTCCTTCAACAGTCTCAGTGCTGACAGTTAAAATAAATGCAGGTTCAAAACCATGTAGGTTTTCCAGGGTCATTGTTTTCCTCCCTTCCTTAAAGATCAGGTGAAGGGACTTTGACTGCCAATATTTGAATAGCATCAAGAAACCAACACAGGAATTTAAGAACAGGCTGAAGTCTCTCGGCAGCAGTTGCCTCAACTCATCACTTGCATTGTGAGGTGTCTTCACAAGAGGCCCAAGCACTGGTCCTGGCTTAGTTATTGAGCTTTCAATAACCTGCGCTATCATCTGTTACATCCTCCTGAATCCAAGAGACTCTGCATGCCATGTTCCACTGGGAACTTCACCAGCAGAAAGAATGATAGCTCCTGTTTGCTGCCTCAACATATATGTGACTCAGAAGGCACTGCAGCTGTTAAAACCTCTGTGTAATAGTTCCACCTCGTTACTTACACTGCAAGAAGAACTTCAGAGATTCCTGCTTCCAATGAATCCTTTCACCTTACCAGCCTGCGGGTCTTTTGGAAGGTGCTTAGTCTAGATCTCCATAAGCAGAGAGAAACAAAATACATTAATTTCAATTTTCAGGATAATGGAAGAAAATAATGTGAGATGACTTTTCTGGCACTACATACTACATAGCAGGGCTAAGAGAAGAACCCAAGAGCTCCATCAGCTCCCTGGCCCATCCTCTACATACAAGACCACGCTGCCTCCTGCTTAGCTATGAATCAAGAATGGATCAGTCAAAACACGGTGTGACCTTCACAGGAGTGGAAGCTTGAGGCATCCTCTGAGACAGCTCCTGTTTGAGCAGCAGCATATCCTTAAGGAAAGCAGAGAATCCTGGTTTCAATGCTTCTAGCAGGGGATGTAACTCATTACTCTGGCTAAAATAGTGCCTCGTTTCTCTTTTAAGTGGAACTTACAACTTTTTTTACAGTCATCGCCGCTCTCAGTTTCTCAGCATCCCTTTTCAACTGCTCTGATAGCAATACTGAGAGCATTCCTGCTAAAAAAAAAAAAGTTTTTGCCAAACAATGTTAATACGAATTCCCCATTTCTACTGCAGATTTCTGTTTGTGCCCATGTGCATGACACCGGCCACACAATCACAGCAGTAGCGTGCAAGCGATAACACAGCACGATCCTGACAACGTTTTCTGCAGCACTTTTCCTCCAAAACAGAATCCCTCACCTGAGGGATTCCGGCCTGAATCTGGCCACTGGCCTGAGTGTTATTTATGAGATGGGTAACGTTACACAGTAAAATGCAAATAGTTTACTTGACCTAATTCTGATCAGTCTGTATCGGGGAGCTCTTCCTTTCATAATTCACAAGTCTGCTCTCCCTTTTGTCTTCATAGAATTCGGAGCCTTTGGTACGTGTAGTTTTTATTTCTTTTCAAACTGTTAGTAAGGCTGAGTAAATCAAGGCCAAGAACTGGCAGCTGGAAGATCCTGATGGAAATACACTCAATTAAGCACCCTTTATAATTAAATTGGAGACCTAGGAGTTTATCCACATTGTAAACCATTTAATGTTAATGTGCCATGTTGATTTTTGTGTTGTTTTAGTTTTCAGTCAAAATATTATGCAGTACCAGTCAAATGCCTTACACAGTCTAAGTATATATGACAACAATATTACTTGTGTCAACCAGGCCTGTCACTTCAAACGAACATACCAAGTTTAAAGATTTATCTGCTCTGAATTCACATATCCACAGCAAAAGTAACAAACACTGGCCAGGCTCCTTACACAGGAAGGCACACCAGTCAGCTTAAATGGACTCTCTTTTTTCTGTTTGTTTTAATTCACTCATTTAGAGGCAATTGTCATTATTTTCTTGGAGGGGGGTGGGCAGGGGAGGGAAACGCCAATGCACCACATTGTTTTCACTAGCCTGGAAGAGAAAACACTTATATAGATATATAGATATATAGATATGTATATATATACACACACATATGCATGTATGTATATATATAGAGGTGTGTGTGTATATATATGTATATATACACACACGTGTATATATACACAGAATATACATATATGAATATACAGAATATATGCACACACACTTTGCTCAGATTTGTTTACAAAATATGTAGCATTTTTTTATACCATCCAAGAAGAGGTACATGATTTTAAACAAATCTTATAGAAATGACATGTTATTGGAAATTTACACGTAAAAAAATCCAGCACAAAAAAATCCAAAAGCTAAAACAAGATTTTGCTACTAATCAGTGCTTCTATCACCCTTCAAGAAAAAGAGAAACACAGTTATTTATATGTGATGTAAAGGCAACATTGAGGGGTTGGTTTTTTTTGCCTTTTTTTTTTTTTTTTAAATTAACCACCAAATTTAACCCCCTAAAATTACAAAGAATCGAAGTCCATTTACAGATCAAGTGCAGTAAACTAAATGTTCCTTCAGCACAAAGCAGCACTAGAGAAAATAACCGGGAGAGGGAAGGTGGAGGCCAACTGGCTTAGCTAGGGAGGCAGCAGGTGGCTTCTGCAGTGGCCACACAGGTCAGAGTCTCCATCCTGAAAGCACAGACAGAACTGAAGACTGTATTTAAATAAACGGTCACACAGAGCTGATGTTCAGGCCTTTGCCTAGCTTCTTTCAGCAGTTTGACAAGTGATTTATGTATCTTTGTATCCAATGGGCTCTTTTTGCTTTTGCAGTGGCTCGTCACTGAGAAGAGTCATAAGGAGGATCTTGCAGACAGTTTTGCCACTAACATTTACCACAGGTACACGACGCTGCAGTCGTCAGTGGCGATTTTGAAATGTTTACACTGGACAAAATGTGTGTTCCAAGCTTACAAAATGGCTTGAAAGAACATAGCCCGATGCAGGGGGAAGGGGACGGCTTGGAGGATCCATTGCATTTACAGAAATGGAACCACGACTTTCAATCACGTGGCATCTCCCCAGTTGTGTGAAGTTTGGTGTCAATGTCAGCTGAACCCAGTGAGGAGTGGCTGGCCTTTGCATCAGACGTCTGTGATCCAAGCAGGTTGCAGAGCCAAGAACATGCTGCTAGCAGAAGGGCAGTCTACAGCTGCGGGTGACAGCTGTCATGCAGTCAGCAATGCCTTACAGATGTCACCTGTAGGAACCATGCGTTCCGTGCTAATTCACCCAAAGTCCCGTAAACAGCAAAAGGGAAAATGAAATGAAAGGGCCAGGTGTAATATTACTATCCTTAGAATGTAGTGTCATTTTAGGTGTTAAATAAGGGGCTTGACCAGGAGGACTCATTTTATCAGGTGAGCTGGAGAGGAAGCTCTTACCTTGTGAAAATGAAAAGGAGACTGTATGCTCCTTGTGCTAAGTATTACAAATTAAGATTTCTGTATTCAGAAGGTCTGTTGTTTTTTTTTGTTGTTGTTGTTTTTGTTTGTTTTTTGTTTTTTTCAGAAGATCAATCTGTTCAAGTCACGCTGTGTAAAAGTGTGAAGAGGCAGACAGGAATTTTTAAGCCATAACTATAATACCAAGGACCAGACTGGAGCATGAAGTCAGAAAGGGCTTGATTTTTAAGGAAGGCCCGGCTGGATCATACTGTGCTGGCAAGCAGAAGTAGGGATAGTTTCTCCATTCTAGAAGCTGGTTTGGAAAGTCATTTCTGGGGAGGTGGTAAGAGTGACCTACTCGGAAGCTCTTTTTTTTTTTTTGGTGGATGGAGAGGAAAGACTAGGAAGGTGGTATACAAATCTCCACAGTGGTCTGCAATCCATCTTGGGAGCTCAGTGTTGAGAAGGGATGGGGCCAGATGTGTTCGGTACTCTTAACCAGAAAGCACATCCATTGCAGCCTGTCGTTGTGCGGGATAGAGAACTTACTCCATTATTTGTAACATGTTCTGTATGCCAATAACTCCAGCTGGCACATACAGCAAAGTAGGTACGTTGCATGTGAAAATTTAACGCATCTCCCACAGACATCCAAAGAGGCATCCAGGGAAAAATATGGGGAATGAATTCAGCTACGTTTTCGGAAAGTCTGAACATCTCCCTGGACTGCAGGCACACACTGCAGCAAATGCAAGAAAAAGGCAGCCTTACCTTGGATGCCTGGAGTGTGGGGGCTAGTGGAGGAAGGATTATTTTCCTGTAATAAGAGCAGGGAATATCTCAAAGTATAGAAAGGTGCCTCAACTCCACGCAGAAGACAGTGGAGAGGTTCAGAATCTAGAGAAGGGGGATTCTGGTGAACCCTTGCCAAGGAGAGGGCATCCTGCCACGGAGAGCCAAAAGTTTTCCAGACGTATGTAAGAGCATGTGCACAAGGCAAGCAAATGAGCGCAAACAGGGTTATGGAAAACACTGAGAATCACTCCACGGGTGGCTTGTGGCTCGACAACAGGATTGGCTAGGTAGAGGAGCACACAGCACAGGGGCACCTCAGAGCTGGAAGCCTTCCATGGGAGCCTCACACTGCTGGAAGATGTACTGTTGTTGGCTGAGATCCACCTGTGGGGCAATGCTGCTGTCTTCATCCTCTGTTCCAAAGTAGTGCTCAATCAGATCAAAGGCCTTCTGATAAATCTCTTGATTCTCATGGCTCTGCAGGAATTCAATCTTGTCCAGGCCTGCAGAGAAAAAAAAAAAAAAAAAACACACCACAAAAGTTATAGCTTGGTTAAAACATAGGACCATGATAATTTTCAGTCTGTTGTGAACTTTGAGTTACATGACAATTTTCTCCCACATTCAGAAAGAACAGGCTCCTCTGGGGAGGCCTTCAACCAACTTGTACTTTCCATGACCAAGGAACACCAGGTTGAGTACAGAGTTCCCTGTAACTCTGTGATGTGTTTTATACCATCTGCTTCTACCTTTCACTCAAAAAATGAAATCGACCAGCTCAAAGTGTAACGAACAAGGCCTCAAAGACTTCCTGAGGAGACTTCTAGGGCCATATTTTCTGACAGTGTGTTCACACTGATTTGTTTACAAGGACCGTGACCAGAGAACGTAAGTGCAAGTAGGAAGAGACTTCTGGTAATCATCTAGCCCAGCCCAGCACTACCAACAACAGGTCTAGCCAAGCCTTCAGAATGTCCACGGGTAGTGACTCCATTACCCAATCTGTATCGTGTGCACGTCCAGTGCAGTTAAACTCACGCAACCAGCTTTTGGGCAGTCATTAAGCAGATGGGCAAACTCAGGCCTTGTAGTCAAAACCAAATGAAAACAATACAGCAAGCTAACCTATCTTTGATACCTAAGAATGATGCTATAATGAAATCCATGTCTTAGGCACTCTAGTAAATCTCTAGTATTGGGAATTGCAGTGGCTTTCTTTGTCTGCTCCTTTTACTGGACTGGAGGAAACAATTTGCTGATACTCTAGAGACATTTCTGCAACACTGACATGAAAAGGGAAGTTAAAACCTAGAAGCAGGCACAAAAAAGTCCTATTCAGATACAACTCTTCCCTGGAAGTCAAAGTAACTGAAGGAAATCATGATTCAAGAAGTCATGTTCAGTAAATACTCTTCTATAATGCTCTTAATAACCTGTTCTTATTAAGAAGTACTTGCCAATTTCCAAGAAAACTTAACCTTAAGAGCAGCACTGCCTCAGAACTCAAGGGATGAAATCATGCTGGTGCATGCCAGAAGCCCAGCACAGAAAAGGCAAAGTTGCTGCTGCTGCCATAATTCCACAGGGCAGCAAAAGAGGGAAGGGAAGGGAAGGGTTTGACACCTGAGTGACAAAGCAGTGAGCCTGAACTTTTATCTACTGTGAAGGGAAGATACTGAGGCTGAATGAAACCCAGAAGGCTCCCTCAGGGTCAAAAGAAATTAAGAAAAGAGGATCTGCACACACTGTCTCCAATCTACGTCTGTATGAAGAAAATGTGAAAGGTGGAGAATGTTGGTAAAGGGAAACCTGTCATAGAAGAGTTGATTTTCCAGTAATAGTGATAAGAAAATTAATAGAATTGGGTCTACTGAAACTCTAATGGTTTTGTGATCATTGCTTTAACCCCTCAGTTCCACAGATGTTTTGCTCATACCATAGGCTTCTTCAATAAGAGCACAGTAAGGATTAATGCCAGTGCCACTGCGTTTGGATTCCTGCTCTCCAAGCCTCAGGATGTTCTCCAGCCCATTCAGCGCTACTTGCACAATCTTTGAGTCCATTACTGTAAGGAGGTCGCAGAGTGGTTTGATGCATCCCAGTTCTACTAAATACCTGAAAAACACCACATGGAAACCAATAAATTACCTGCAAAATTATAATAGGAGTACTCATTTAAGCACTTAGCATGAAGGTCTGAGAACAAAACCAATCAGATAACATATCAACTTGTCTGGAAAACTGGAGAAATTATAGACAGCTATTTGGTCAATTCTCCTGAAACAACAAAAATAACTTTCCAATACCTTCTCTGTCTCTCCCTGAAATAATAATTTAATTTTGTAATAACCTTATAATTTTGTATTTTAGAAATTTATTTCTATTAATATAAACTCTAATTTAATGTATTTATGCATTTATGTTTTTATTTTATACAAAACTGCATATAAGCATAATGTACCTGTAGAAGTCAAACAGGAAAAACAATGCACACGATGGCCTTGTCTGGGCCATTCCTATTCAATTCCTATTCATTCCTATTCAATTCCTGAGCTATTCCTCTCCAGACTGATAATGCACCAGTAAGAAATTAATTTAAGAGTTGTATTTATTTTTTTTCCTCCTAAGAGAAATGGTTCAATTAATAAAATAACTATTATAGCTGAGAAATACTTATGTGACTTATCCCTAAAGGAAAGAATAGTTCATTCACAACTTGGTACGAAGAGAAATGGTTCTATTATTTAAATAAATATTACATCTGAGAAATATTGGTGGGATTTATCCCTAAAGGAAACAGCAGCTCATTCACAACCTGGTACGAAGACAGGGTCTCTGGATGCAACACTGGAAACATAAAGGTTTTCCAGTTTCTAAGTTATTAGTTTGATTTCTTGCATGAACACTAATTCACTCAATTCCATTGAAAGACTTAAACTACTTCATACTTGATCTGTTCAGCAGAGCCTCCAGATGTCGCATTTGTGATTGCCCAAGCAGCTTCCTTTCTTGTCCGAAACTCAGCCGTTTGCAAAATATTTATAAGAGCTGGAAAGATATGGGCATCTATGACTGTCTGCAAAGAGAATTGGCATAACATGGTTACCATAAAAATCAGAAAATACTTCCTTATCCTAAGCTAGTTGTGCTCTGCACAACACATTAAACAATAAAACATTACTTATCAAGAGGCAAAAATCAGTTTTCAGCTTCACAATCAAAATCCTAGTCATCTGGGCTTATCCCAAAAGAATTTAAACCACATTCATGCTGAAGTGAATGCCCTATCTAATGTGTTACAGATTCATACCTCCAACAGCAAAAGAATGCTCTACCTCCCTTACTGTTCCAGGTAGAGAATCACTCAGCTAAGTCAGTATACTACTAAGTCATTAAGATCCTCTAAACAGAGGAAAAAAAAAAATCATAAGCCTCTATGTCATACTACATTTCCACTGGGGAAGACAACAGAGGAAGAGAGAACGTATTCCTAGAGCTCCTCAAAACAAGCAAGCACCACTATATTCTTTCCTGGTGAAAAGACAAAATAGTGATGGTTTGGCAGTATGGTTAACTGCTTAGCTCACCAAACTGATGTAAGTCAGGTGAGCATTTCATCAGTAAAGTTTCTAGAAACTTCCTCTGGCAAGAGCCTTTTGCAATAAGACACCAATCATAGACTGGTAGGGATCTCTGGAGATCATCCAGTCCAACCCCCCTGCCAGAACAGGATCACTCAGAGCAGGCCACACAGGAACAGATCCAGGGGGGTTTGAAAGTCTCCAGAGAAGGAGACTCCACAACCTCTCTGGGCAGCCTGGTCCAGGCTCTGTCACCCACATGAGGAAAGAAGTTTTTCCTCATGTTGAGATGGAACTTCCTGGGTTCCAGTTTACGACCATTGCCCCCTTGTCCTATCCCAGGGCACCACTGAACAAGAGCCTGGCCCCTTCTACTTGACACCCACCCTGCAGGGATTTGGAAACACTGATCGGATCCCCTCTCAGTCTTCTCCAGACTAAACAGCCCCAGGGCTCTCAGCCTTTCCCTGCAAGAGAGAAGTTCCACTCCCTCCATTATCCTCATAGCTTCCCTTGGACTCTCTCCAGTATTTCCCTGTCCCTTTTGAACTGGGGAGCCCAGAATTGGACACAGTACTCCAGGTGTGGTCTCACTAGCAGAGAGAACCTCCCTCGACCTGCTGGACACACTCTTTATTTATGCACCCCAGGAGACCATTGGCCTTCCTGGCCACAAGGGCCCACTGCTGTCCCATGGGTAACTTACTGTCCACCAGGATTCCAAGCTTCTCCATGAAGCTACTTTCCAGCAGCTCAACCACTAAACCTGTACTGGTGTGTGGGATTATTCCTCCCCAGGTGTAGGACTCTATACTTATCCTTGTTGATCTTCATTAGGTTTACCTTTGCCCAGCTCTCCAATCTCTACAGATCAAATTAAACTACCTTAGTTACAGACATATGACAAGGGTCTGAAACATCTTCATAAGCATCATTCAAAGAAGCAGGAGCTTAGGGTACATTTTAAACTACATTTTTACATATGTAAGTCATCATAGAACTGATAAAGGCAAACTCAACAAAAGCCAAAGAGATCCTTTTCAAGCAGCTCCACAGAATTAAAACTAACAGATTACATACAGCAAAAAGCTACAGTCAATTCACAGTGTGGATGGTTACCCAGCAAAAAAAAAACCCCAACTTCTTGATATTTCTTCTACCCTTCCTGTTCGGGAGTCCACACTGCATCTGCTTTGTAAATCCACACAGTTGTATGAACAGTCCCATGAACACTGTCGCCTTTATCACAGAACCCGCACTTCTAGGACAGCAATCTGGGGCCCTCAAGGAAACCCACTTACACTTCCACCATGCCATGCTATATTAGATTTGTACTTGCCAAGAATATTTGGCAGAGAGTCCTTCAGTGAAATTTTTGAATGTGAATGCTGGAGTGGTAAGTCATGAAGAGGAGTCAGCTATTCAAACAAACAGACAAAAGATACAAGACAGTGTCTTCAAAAAACAATGTATTTTCACTCCAATATATTTTACTAGGGAAAAAACCCACTTGGTTTAAAAAACTATACGTGGAAAGGATATGTGGAATATGAGAGCATCTGCTTCATTAGGCTTATCAGATCGAGAACCTTTTCAGCTCAAAGGGAGATAGAAATAACAGGAAAGTATTAAATTAAACCCCCAGTGACACAAACCTGAAAGACAAGGGATAAAGGAGACAATCATGAAGAAGGAAAGGCTCCAGTCAGTAATTAATGGGCAATTAGGAAACTACAGGTATGGCTTAGCAGAGAGACAGCCTGGACTTTGATAACACCGGTTGTAACAGACACAAACTGGAACACAAGAAGTTCCACCTCAACATGAGGAAAATCTTTGCCGTGAGGGTGACACAGAGCCCTGGACCAGGCTGCCCAGAGAGGTGGTGGAGTCTCCTCCTCTGGAGATTTTCTAAACCCACCTGGATCTGTTCCTGTGTGGGCTGCCCTGGGTGATCCTGCTCTGGCAGGGGAGTTGGACTCGATCTCCAGAGGTCCCTTCCAACCTCTACCATTCTACAATTCTATAAGATGGGGACAAGCAGGACTGTGCAGAACTTAATAATGAATCTTTTCTTAACTACCTTTCCACATAACCTCCCACTCAAGCCTGTGTGAGTGGTCTAAGGATCACATGCCAGCAATCTGAGATCAGCGTGACAGAATCCAGGCCAGGAGCTGGATCAAACCTCAGGAGAAACCTCTGTGTCTGTGGAGTCAGCAACTGGAGTGTGTGTCGGGGAGGGTGTCTCAGCACCAGTAGCTGGAGAGGCCATGGACCAGGAACCATGTTTCTGGGATGCCCAGAAAAGGTGAATTTAGGGCCAGCAACTGGTGTCAGACCTTGGGTGAAGGAGCCCTTGCAGCTGAAGCAGGAGAGAGTCCCAGCATCAGCTACTGGAGCAGGATCACAGTCCATAGGGCCCATGTGCCTGGATGCCAGCTACAAGGGGGACTGAAACTGAGTGAGGGTCTTGGCTTAAAACGTTTCAATTTAAAGTTGTAAAATAGTAGAATTCCAGAACAAAGGGAGCTAGCAATGGGAGGGCAGGGAGTGGGAGAATCACAGAGGATTATTATTGATTGATCCATAAGGAAAACAATTTTGAACTCTTTGCTTCAATGCAGAGAACAGTGGGTAAAATTACTCTTCCCCAAGTGGAGAAATGTGCATTCTGACCCTTTACAGAAGAAATGGAATCCAGTTCTCACATCTGGGTGAATGCTCTCATTTCTAATTCCACTAATGTCTATTCATTTCCAATTCTTATTCTGTCATATAAAAGGCTACAGGCACCTTGTTTACCTTCTGCTCTATAGAGAATTTGGCTGACTTTACCCAATGAAAATTAGTTAAAGCACCATGATGAACTGTAGCCTCTCATAAAGCACTTCACCAAAAAAGACTGGCTCAAGAGAGAAGCAGATTATCAGTTTTTATGTTTTCTACTGCTTGATATGCAAAGTGTCATCACCACCTCACTCTAGCACGAGTCCCCATCAAAGGTACTTAACTGTCCCTCTGTAGTACAGCAAAGTTTATCAACTAGCAGTTTGTTGGCACTTGAAACTCTCAGAGTTTAGCTTTTAAAGGAAAAAAAAAAGTACACTAAATAGGTCAGAAAATAGTTTGCTTTAACCTTAACATGTTTCCTGTATTTCAAAGGTCCAGTTAAGTTTAATGAGGGTAGAAACAACAGAGCACTCGTACAGAGAAAGTGCTAGCAGCATCTATTATTTACATCTCGTGTCTTGCAGCCTCACCCACAGCAATTAATCTTGAAACTAAATTAGAATGTCTAAGGATTCCCAGCTCTCTGGTATTTTACATGGGAACAACAGCTCCTGTGGAAAGAGCCCAGGTTTCTTTTTCAGTTTAAACTCCTTCCAAATGATAAACCAGTAAACTACTGAAGTAGAATTTTTATGTTTTGCTTTTTTTTTTTCTTCCCCTTCTTGAAGAAAATCAAACCTCAGGCAGAGCAAAACCCTAAAGGACTGTGGCAGGATGAAGTACGTAAAACTTCTTGAGAGTTTAGAAAGTGGTATTTCCAATTACTTTCTTTTTTAGCATTACTAACCTGCATGTGCCTGTTGAAGACAGAGCTGCTGAGGAAAGCTGCTCTGGAGCTGGCCCAGCCTGCAGCAGAGCAGCAGATCTCAGCATACAGGGTTTTTCCTGAGGTTTTCCTTTGGTAGGGAAATACCAGGGCAGCAGAGACACCTGGCAGGAGCCAGCAGTTCTCGCAGGGGTGGCTGAGGTGTTGACAGGGTGACAGCAACCACCCACAAAAAGAAGCCCCTGTAGAGTGCTGGGGTCACAGTGGGCAAACAGAGCATGGCAAAGCAGCTTGCACGGCAGCTCCCGCAGGAAGGATGCTGAAAGCTCTGACCAGGGAGGGATGGTTTGCACCCAATGGAAAGCCACGGACTCTCTAAGCTCTGCACCCACCATGACTGATGCAGCTTCCCAGAAGTTCCAGTGGGAACATCCACCACCCACAGGTCAGGCTGCAGGCTGTGCCCAGCTCTCACACTGGTACAAGGTGGTAGCAGAGAGCACATCTGTGGGAGGTGTGCCCACCTAGAGGAACCTCTTTGCTTGGAGACAGAGCTTCAGGAGGAGGTTAATAGGTTGAGGAACATCAGGGAGTGAGAGAGGGAGATCGACCGCTGGAACTGCATCCCCCCTTCCCCAAGACAGATCCAATGGCCAGACAAGACACATAACACAGAGGTTTCCCTCTGCCCTCTCCATCTGACTGAATGCAGTGACCAGAAGGAGAGGGAGCAATGGCAAGAAGCTCCTGCTTGGCACAGCAGGTGCATCAACTCTGCGACATCCCCACTTTCCCAGGTGCCCTTGCACAACAGGTATGAGGCCCTGCAAGTGAAACGTAACCGCAACAACAACGCTGGCTCAACTAGTTTAGAAGTGTTGCTGAGATCAAGTTGGCCTATGCCCTGCATCAAAACTACTCCTACACAGAAAGACAGGTCATTGTCACATGTCACTTCTGAAGGGAACAGGAGGACCGATATAGAGACCAGACCTACTTCTTAGAGCAGTCTGCTGCCTCCCTGGGGCCTGGGCTAAAGATGTGGTGAGCAAACTTCCTACCCTAGTACAGCCCTCAGGTTATTACCCACTACTGACTTTTCAAACAGGCAGTGACAAAACTTGCAACAAGACATCTCAAGGGCAATCAAGAGAGTCAAGGGATCAGGAGCAGAGAAGTTCTCCTCTATGCCTCCAGCTGCAGGACATAATGAGGGAAGACCCGGGAAGACCCAGCAGATCCATGTCTCCGAGCCTGGTGCCACCAGTAGAACTTAAGGATTTTTGATCACAGCTTGGTGGCATGCTGGTGACAGATGGGCTACAGTATCTCAAAAAGAATTACTGCTCAGGAGTTGTCAGGGCTCATCAAAAGAGCTTTAAGCAAGTTTTGAAGGGAGAAAAGGGACAAAACCAGGCTCCCTAGAGATAAGCCTGGGGGTGACACATCAACGTTTGTGGGATGGTGTGCTAGTGAGGTCCTTCAGTCTACCACCCTGGTGGCCATAGTGTCACATGATACCAAAGACAGAAGGGATACTGATGGGCTAGAAATCACAGTAGCACCTGAGAATGGTCAGGTAGGAATCAGGCTCTCTCCCCACTGAAAAGGTAATGGGGTCCCTAGGCCAACTGCTGTGCATCCACACCAGTGCAACCAGCATGGGCAACAAATAGGAGGAGCTGGCAGCCTTTATA
>JANIJG010021726.1:32416-56667 GCA_024611175.1 Megaceryle torquata
TTAATGATGGTGATGACAGGTTTGAGTTTTTATGGGTAAGAATCAGGGGGAAAGCCAACAAGGCTGATATCATGGTGAGAGTCTATTACAGACCACCCAACCAGAAGTAAGCAGAAGAAATATTCCATAAGTGGTTGGGAGAAGTCTCGTGATCATTACCACTTGTCCTTGGGGGGGACTTCAACTTACCAGATGTCTGATAGAAGTCCAATACAGCAGAAAGGAAATAGTCAAGGAGGTTCCTGGAATGTGTGGAAGATCACTTCCCAACACAGCTGGTGAAAGCACCAACTAGGGAAGGCTCCCTGCTAGACTTGTTCACACACAGAGATGGACTTGGTGATGTGAAGGTTGGAGGCCGTCTTGGGCATAGTGACCGTGAAATGGCAGACTTTTCAATTCTTGAGGAAATAAGGAGGGGTGGGTCAGTAGAACTGCCACCTTGCACTTCCAGACTCTGACCTGCTCAGGAGACTGGCTGACAGAGTCCCTTGGAAGGTAAAGGAAGGAAGGATAAAGAAGCCCAGGAAGGCTGGACCTTTCTCAAGAGGGAAATCTTTAAGGCACAGTAGCAGGCTGTCCCAGTGTGACCTAAGATGAGCTGGTGGGGAAGATGACCAACCTGGCTGAACAGAGACCTTTGTCTGGAACTCAGGAAGAAAAGGCAAGTCTGTGTTGTATGGAAGAAGGGACAGAACACTTAGGAAGGCTACAAAGATGCTGTAAGGCTATGCAGGGAGAAACAGAAAGGCCAAATCCCAACTAGAACTTAAGTCTGGCTACTTCCATAGAAGACAAAAATGTTTCTCTAAGTGTATATTAACAGCACAAGGAGGACTAAACTAAGGAGAATCTCTATCCTCTCTGGGATGCAGGGGGAAACATAGTGACCAAGGATGAGGAGAAGGATGATGCCTTCTTTGGGTCAGTCTTTATTAGCAAGACCAGATGTCCTCCGAGTGCCCAGCCCCCTAAACAAGATGAAAGGGATGGGGAGCAGAATGAAGCCTCCATAATCCAAGAGGAAGTGATAAGTGACCTACTGCACCACTCAGATACTCACAAGTGTATGGGGCTGGATGGGATCCACCCAAGGGTACTGAGGGAGCTGGCAGAAGTGCTCACCAAGCCCCATTCAGCATTCATCAGCAGTCCTGGCTAACTGGGGAGGCTCCAGGGGACTGTAGGTTTGTAAATATGATGTCCATCTACAAGAAGGGTCAAGAGGCAGCAGTGGAACAGGCTGCCCAGGGAAGTGGTGGCATCACTATCCCTGGAGGTATTTAAAAGATGGGTAAACATGAAGCTGAGGTTTAGTGGTGACCTGGGAGTACTGGGATCATGGTCAGACTTGATCCAAAACAATTCCAAGATTCTATGACTAAAGTAATGTGGAGTATATAAAATGCTGAAGATAATCCCAGCTTTCAAACAAAATTAAGGTATTTCAGTTCAACAACTTTAAAAACATGTACTTAAAGAAATATTTCAAAACCTGTATTATATTTAGCAGCTTTGTATGGATTTTTCCAATCCAAATTACTCTTGTGCTTGTCTCCTGGAAACATTCTATACTTATTCATTTTAATCAAGCTTCTTCACTTTGTAGTATTTGATTTTTAAAGAGTCAAGCTAGATCAAAGTGAATTTTCAGAGTTCTATCACATCTGTATGGATTTTCAACTTAAATACATCACAGTCACTGCTGGGGACCAGGTCTTCAGCAGCAGTATATTACATTTGTATTTTGAGCTGGTCAACACCAAGTGAATTTGTTTCTCTTCCATTGGGTTCCCACAAACAAATCACTTATGGTATGGAAAAATACACATATACATTCGGTATGCAAGTGCTGACATCGTGTGTCTACACGAGTCATCACATAAATGTGAAAGCAACCAAAGTCTTACAGCATAACTGTTTTCCTGCTCATGCAAGTGCTCTCATTACATTTAACAGATCAAGATTACAGTCAGCTCCCTAGCTGGCAGTTGTGAATACTATGATCTATGATACCTACTATGACCTATCTACACACCTACTCTGATCTCCTCCTCCTGGCTGAACATTTCAGTTCAGAGGCTTCTTAGTTACTCATGCTGCAGTTACCCTTGTTTATCGAGTCAATTTACAACTGCTTTTTAAATAACAGAGCAAATATTTGCAAGCCAAAGCTACTTAACATGAAGTAGAAAACCACTGTCACTGGAGAGCCAGGAATAGAGCACTTCAGATCTCAGTTCTAATGGACTTTTATGTTGTTGACACAGACACCTGAGCTTATATACTCCTAACTGTGTATAAAGCAAACTTCTGTCCAGCTGACACAAAGTTCTTATGACTATGAGGAAGAACCTGCATGATAATGAACAGCACCTTGCTGAGGTGTCTCCAGGTTTTAGGGTCTGTCTTACAAGACAGTAATATACACCCTGACTGCTGAGGTTTTCAGGCAGAATAAGGGAGTTAAAGGCATTCTAGCTCAACTGCCCTTGATGTGGGATATGAGGGGTGGGATTCACCACATGTAGAAGCCTGAAAACAGATTTTGTACTTAAACACAAACTTAAACCTGAGATTAATCTTTGACTTGCACTGCTCCTCAGATAAATACTACCCTGTCAGCAACTGCCATATTTTGCTTCTACTTGAGACACTTTTTGAAGTCCTGCCACCACAAACAGCACATGATTTCAGACCACTCGTGCAAACTATGGCATAAACCAAACAAACTTTGTAATTAAGTAATTTCACAACTCTGTGTGAAATATGTCATTCCTTTTCCAGGTTCCCAGTGTTACTGTGGCACTTTTGGAGAAGAATCTCTGACAATTCTTACTTCTATCTTTAACCCAATTTGGAAAAAATGTATTTCATTCCAGAGTTTTTAAAACTGACAGGCAATGTATCATTTGCTACACTTGCTCACGTCACAGTTCAGCAAGGACAGGAAGCCCTTAAGGAGGACAAATATGGCAGAGACCCTGTTGCTACCATGCCTAGCCATACTCAGGTTTCCAGATGCTCTTCTGAGAATTTAAGGAATATTAGAAAAGAAGTGATAAGTTTCTTAACCTGTCAACAGGAGAGAACTCCTATGATGTCTTCACTGTCAGATAGAGAAGATTCTGTCTGATGCACTGCCTTTCATAGCTTTTCAACGGGTTGCGAAGTTAGACACAGACCATTTTCTGAGGTATGTGACAGCCTTTCATACCCTTCAGAAGGGTCGACAGTCAGGATTTAGCTTCAGTTGTGCAGTTCTCCTTCTGACTCCCGGGAAGATGTAGTTCCCCTTCGCCCTGACTGGGGAAGCTATCCACTGAAGTACAGCAAAGCTGTATACAAACTAGGAAATTAACAAACAAAAACTATACTTAGTGACAATCACGACTGCATCAGGATATACACATCCAACCCAAACCTTAAAAGCACAGAAATAAAGAGGGGAAAGACTGCTGTATTCCACCACGCTTTTTCTCTGGCCTAGGCAATGTTGATAACACACTCTGAAAGGCTTTCACTTCTACCTCTGGTGGGGAGGGAAAAACAAACCCCAAACCTCCTTTGCTTTAATTTGAGCTACAAAAGAAAGTTCAGCACTTACTTTGACATGTTTCATGCATGTTAACTCATACTGCCTTAACAGTAGAAAGGGTTTCCTTGATTGTGTTTGAGTGCAAATCTAATGGTGATAGGCTGCTGCCTTATCTGTGAGAAATGGCAGTGAAAGCCTTTGGAGTGTGCTACCAAACAGCATTGTAGGCAGTATGAAAGTGGAACTGAATAGAGAAGTCCTTCCCTCTAACTTTATATTTCTATACTTTAGAGTGGGTGGATGGAGGGAATGTAACCCAATGCAATCTTTACACTAAATATAGCTCTGTCTGTTAATACTGGTTAGGTAAAATACCCATTAAATTTACCTAAACGCTTCATTTTCTTCTAGATTCTATCTTGAGCACTACCCAAAGTTTCCACAGTATTTAAGATCTCGACTACTGTGGAGCAACAACCCACAAGTCAGATCAGCTGGTAACTTGCAAGAATGTGGTTTACTAAGCCAGGCAGATGTTTAAGGAAAAAAGAAAATACCACGTGCTGAAATGATTCCTGTCTGATTTCTGGCTAGAGACTGAATTCCCAATTAGCATTACAGAGATTGGAATAGATCCTGCTACAGTCTATGACCTCTAACAGGAACTACTGAGCAGCTTGGAGGCATTGAGGAGAAAGGAACTTAGTTTAGAGCTGAATCTAATATTTTAGAATTCCTTCTGGAAGACCAATTCTCAAGAAGTAATGTTTTACTTCATCACAATATGAAATTATTTAAAGGGGAAAAAAAAATACTTCAACTTACAGATGAAATAGGTTCATCCATGAACTTAGTTAAATCAAATATTCTTCCCAGATGGGAATTATCCTATGTTCTCACAGCTACTAAAAACAGGCTAGACTTTCCTCCTTCATTTTAGCATATGACCATCTTCAAGAAACACTTTCTCAAACAGCATTTCCCAATGTCAAATATTGTTTTAAAGTGTTTTTCAGCTCAAATGTTTACAATTATTTTTGACATGTAGTAGGAGTTGTCTGAAGTAATCCCTCAGAGAAGTTAGTTCTGAGAAAAGTAGACCTATAAGCTGTGGAACTGAAAGGAGATTTCATCACTCCTTGTATCCCACATGACAAATTCTCTAGGTTGAGACTAGAAACTAAAGAATTACAGCCCTTCTGGAATGTGGCACACATCTGATGAGTCTTTCCCTTCAAGATGAGATGATAACGTAAAGATTTCACATAGTAATAATAATAATAATAATATAAAGATCTCTGATCAAGCATGCTGTAAATAGTCTCTTATCTTTCCTCTAACTGGCCTCCTTCTGCAGTTCCAAATCTAAGCCCCACAATGGACATGATTTTCAAAATGACATAATTAACAAGATTGTCTTCTTGGGCTCAGAATCAGAAACACTAATTTTTCAATCTCATTTTTATAACTCCCAGTATAGATTAAATTGGGCATGCACTTAGGGCAGTCAGTGTTTCACTTTGTAGCACGTTTGTGTCTGGAGTTTGAAAGCAGCTCAATTACTGAATGGGGCCTGATTCTTAAAATGAACTATAGTTTTCAGTTTTGAGAAGGTGCTTCTCACACCTTTTTTCCCTGGACGTGAGTAATACACCAACATGCTTCCAGCTTTGTCTGTGACACATCCTAAGGCAGCTGCTTTAAGCTGGATTCTTTTAAACCTGCATGTATTTTGGTGATTTGGTTGACCCTGTTTTCTTCCTGATGCAGAAATACTGAGAAAGCAAGCTTCTACCCACACAACCGCAACAACTATTTTTCTATGCAGAGTCAAGAGGATTATTTCTACCTCTAAGGAATCACCTACTAAAAATGAAGGTGTGGTATTAGCTGTTCATGCCTTTCCACCTCACCTTTCCAAGTCACAAAGCAATTCTAAGCTGTTTCAGTAGAAGGGAAGCTGATCTAAACAGGTGATAGGACACCCCAAACCCTTTAAAAACTACTAAACACACACACGCATAGAAGTCCCTAACAATTTTGTTCAACTAGTTTGGCAAATTTTGTTTCATCAAAGGAGAGGTTATTTTCTTCTTGCTTGTTTTCAAATGAGGTTGTCACAACAGTTTAGATGACAGAGGATTAGAAAGAGTATAGTTAAGATTCTCCACGTAAAGCCTTTTAGGTGTCTGTGTAGTGGATACCATGTGTAAGGATCTGTGTGAACAAGGACAGGCACTCCTTCCCTTGAACAGGACAACATGGCACAGTAAATACTTATGTAGAAGTCACAGAAGTGAATATACTATTGAAATAGCTTTAGGTGCACTAAAATTTAAGTTACTTCTAGGACTCTTCACAACTCTATCTTCAGTAGATCAAGAATATGAAAATAAAGAGATTCTGAAGTTTGGAAAAAATGCTCTAATAACAAACTTTACTTTCTAATGTCACTTTTGATACTTATTTCTTTATGGAATGACTTGTACAGGTATCACCATTTTCAAAAGCTCTTTTGTTTTCTAAAGTCTGGAACATTTCTAGATGGTTGTGCATCCTGAAGCAACTCTCTGATAGACTTGGGGAAAAAACTACAAAGTTAAGAAAATGTATTGGGCTGCACTGTCACCAGAAAATACTCTTAAGACTTCCCAGGAAAGGCAGAAACAACCTTAAATAGAGAAAATACTGCTCCTCCCTGTTTCTAAGGTGGTAGCAGCATTGATAAAGCAGCCAAAAGATTCCTCACTGCAAGAAAAGCAAAGTCAAAACCATTTTTACCTCATTACAAGCAGTAGTAACTATCTCTTCTGCAGTGCTAATTGCACAGCAATTACAATTGCTGATGCAGGAAGAAACGGTGGCACAGTTGCTGATTTTACACAGCCCTTTTTATTAGAAATTCATCTAATCCACAGATTAACACACAAGCCACAATAAAGGCAGAATCAACATTCTTGGAGCTCTACCAAGGTTAGATTAAGTAACCATGTCTTTCTCTCTATCTGACCAAAACATGATCTTCAGCAGTAAAAGTAAAATCTTGACTGAGAAAGCCAGAGCAAATACAATGGTAGGTTTCTTTGCTTGCAGTTCCACTTCTGTCTTAGTTACACCCTTACACCAGACAAAAACAACCTACATAGCTTTCCACCTTTGGAAGTTTTGCTGTCTTGCTTACTCATTTCCTAACATAAGCCTCTCCGAAGTTAGATGAGTGTTCGCTCTTCACTCCAGGAAGCTTAGCAGAGACTGAGTTATCTTCCACAGAAGAATTACCTTTATTTCCTGTGTTTTCTGAGATGAAGACCTCGTTCGAGCTATTAAGGCTTTAACACTGCCCCCTTATCGGCTGAATGTTCCTTGTAAGGGATAAGGTATAACCAAAAGATTGCAAGTGACACCTGAAAAGAACCTAACACACTTTTTTCCTCAGAAAAAAACATGGAGACTTTTTGTAATTTCCTGGAAGTTTTCTCCAAAAAGAGAATTCCATTCCTTACGTGGAGAGCACTTCATGCTAATTCTGAACATACAGAATGAATAACCCAGAGCCATCAGATTTAAGACTAGCAAAAGTCAGGCTGCCTTCCAAAGAAAAGGATATGAAGGAGCACTCACTGGCTGCTTTTACCAATGTATTAGGGGACTTGGTTTACTTTGTGCAAACACGCATAGTTTCTGCCTGGTTATGGAGACAAGTATTTCTGTTGTCTAATATTTCTGCTATTTATTTCTATTCCTCAAAGAATAACTATCTCCAACTGGACATCCACACATCCTCTGCAATCTCTGAAAATGCTCTCTGTATCCACTGAGGAAGAAGAGCACTGAGATAAGTAACTTCAGAAGAATTAAATTTGATTTACAGCAGGAGACTTTCATTCAACTGCCTTGATGGGAACAGTGTACCTTTATCAGATGAAGCCTGTTTTCACTACAATCCCATTTTCCATCACTTCTGAAAAAGAGAAGGAATGAAGGAATGTCCTTGAAAGCCAAGCAAAAAAATTCCCCTAGTAGTGCTGTTCTGAAAATAACTCCATATCCAGGGAAAACAAAATATATTTAGCAGTTTCTTCTGTATCAAGTCAAAAAAACTTTTCTCCAGGGAACAGATGGTCAATCTCTCACTTATACCACCTGGAATCGCATCCTGGGAATTCCTCCCAATGTCTGACACCGAGTCCATACTCTGAACAAAGATGTGGTCTTTTGGAGGTCTAATTATAGAAGACTGACATAAGGGAGTGAGCCTTTTATTTGCTTCTGTGTGCTACCACTTAACATAAAGGTACCACAAAATTCAGTATAATCAGGAAGGATAAATCCCAAGGCAATGTGTTAGATATTCCTCATTATTGTTCTATTTGATAAATGGCAATTTCAGATTTGGCTAAACACAACTGCCTGTCATCAGGAATTCTAAAACAATGTAAACACGAGTAAAGAAAGTACCTTACAATGTAGGTGTCTGTATTTGATGGTGAAATCAAGAAACATGCAAAGCTATTTGATCCTCAAAAACTTTGTAGCTTACTCTTTTCATACTTGAGAATTCGTATATCGTGGCGATTGTCAAAGGCATGAAGCAAATTTAAGACAGTTTTCTTGAGCTTAGCCTTGTATTGTCATTCTCTACCATGACCCTCCTTATAGTTGATTATAAAATTAAAGAATTTGAATATGAGACACGACTGGGCTGTTGAAATACTCTAATTATGCACAGACTATAATATACTTCTGCTTACATGTAGTTATATAAGTGACTGTGTATACACACAAATATGCACTTTATACAAAAAAAAAACCAATGTAGTGCCTGTTATGTGTTTCTTCTAGCCTGTAAAACAAAGTTTACTGATCAGAGCTGAAAAGTTTACCTGGATCTGTGCTCTGTTTCCAGCTGTTATATTAGATATTGTCCAGCATGCTTCTTTTTTGATAGATTCTTTTGGGCTGCTGAGCAAGTGCAGCAAACTCTGCAGGGCTGAACAATTCAGAATTACCTGAATACAAAAGAAAAACAAACAAACAAACAAACAAAACACAACACAAAACACCTTAGAGGAAATTTAGGATAAAGAATCACAGGAACAAGTAATACAATGTCTTTTAAAAATCCCATCAGATCATGCCAAAAAGTTTTAAAAAACCCAAATAACCAACTAAAAAAAAACCAAACAAAGCAAAACCAACCAAAAAACCACAAACAAAAAAAGCCCAAGTCAGTAAGAACTAAGAAATAAATGACTGTAGGAAAGCTAAAGAGGAAACCAACTGACTAATTCAGGTAAGAGATTCATGCCTTCATCATGATTTCAGTGACCTGAACACCAGAAGATACTAGGCCTGTTATGACCTAACAAAAATAAGATGCCAGTGTTTTTCCACGATCTTATTCTCTGTATTTTTGGTGCACTTGGAAGCTCCAACTAGTTCTGTATCTGCTGGCACAGTGCAGTAGGCTGTTGCCAGTGTCGTGTCCAGTCACATTACAAATGGGCAATTCTTATTAAAAACAACAAAAAAAAAAAAACAAAAAAACCCAAACACACACACCAAACCCAAAACCTGTGAAGAGCTGCAACTCTACAGAGAAGAACAGTTGCAGGAAAATCTGCATTTCCAAACTCAAAATATTAAGTGCCCAAAGCACAAGAGAAAACATCTCAGAACTGGATGTTACAAGACAGAATACTTGACTATATCATGTGTGACAGTGAAGAGCTTTTGGATGCTTTAAAGGGCATAACAAGATTCAGTTACTGAAAAATGTATTTATTTTTTAAATAGATCTGTGGACTGAATTCCCTTGCTCCTATTTTTTCCCCTCACGTTCCCAAAAGTTTTATAGTTTACATTAAGATTAAAAAACCCAAAGAATACGGTTCAGGATTGTATCAGTTATCTGCCTGGACTTTCTTTTCTCTTCAAGCATAACAGCTATGCTTTTGGCCAACTCCAAGCACTGGTGATTTGTTAATAGTTGGAGCTGAGTATATGTAAGTAGACAGAATCACACAGAATTGCTATGGTTGGAATCTACCAGGGCCAGTACTACACCATATTCTTAAGCACCACATCTAGATGGCTTTTAAATACATCCAGGGATGGTGATTCAACTACTTTCCCATACAACCTGTTCCAGTCTTTGGTAACCCTTTTGGTAGAGAAGTTCTTCCTAATGCCCAACCTAAATCTCCCCAGCTCAACTTGATGACATTTCCTCTTGTCCTGTCAGTTGTGACTCGTGAGAAGAGACCAACACCCACCTTTCTACAATCTCCTTTCAGGTGGTTGTAGTGAGCAAGAAGGTCTCCCCTCAGCCTCCTTTTCTTCAGACTGAACAACCCCAGCTCCTCACAAATCATGTTCTCCAGACCCCTCAGCAGATTTACTGTCCTTCTCTACACCTGCTCCAGCACCTCCATCTGTTTCCTATACTGCGGTGCCCAATACTGAACCCAGTACTCAAGGTGCAATCACTTTCCTTCTCCTGTTGGCCACACCATTTCTGATCCAGGCCAGGATGCCAATGGCCTTCTTGGCCACCTGGGCGCACTGTTGGCTCATGTTCAGCTGGCTGTTCACCAACAGCCCCACATCCTTTTCTGCTGAGCAGCTTCCCAGCCACTCCTGACCAAGCCTGTAGCATTGCAGGGGGTTGTTGTGACCCAAGTGCAGGACTCAGCACTCGACCTTGCTGAAAGCCCATGTAATTGGCCTCAGCCCATCGATCCAGCCTGTCCATGTCCCTGCATAAAAGCAGGTTTATGCTCTGAGGTTGTACAGAGAAGTTATCAGGCAACTGTGTTTTATGTTGTGTTCACATTCAAAAATGTATTAACTGTCAAAGCTGGGCTCTTCCTTCTGATTAAGGATTTTATATGCATTCTGTACCCTTTCTTTATCATACAGCACAATCTGCAGGCAGGACTATCAAGTTATCCTCCTTAAAACAGTTTTCTAGAGTTTTAGGAAAGCTTATGGTGTGCTCTGAAAAAATTGTGCACAATTAAAAAAAATTAAAATTGTGCACAATTAAAAAAAAAATCTAAGATTTATGCAGTATTTAATAACTTGCATCACTTGTGATTTAGTGATCCCCTCTGGGTTTTAATCACAAAACACACCTCAATTTTCTGATGACCAACCTGCAAAACAAATGCTGGTGGAAAAACAGAAAAATGCCTACACAATTCAGCTACAGAAAAAATAGTGTACCAATCATGTTAACCTCCTCCTAGTAATAAGCTCTTGTGTCCTGCTGCTAATTCATCTTTCTCTCTGATCTCGTCATCACAGAACTACAGAATTCCAAAGGTTGTATTTCTACAAACCACAAAATAAGCATTGAAAGAAACCTCAAGACCAGGAGCCTTGATTTAACTTGGCAGAGTTTACATGGAAGGAATAATTTAACACTCTGAATGGGGAATCATAAGCTTTATGCATCTACACCTCCCTGAAATCATCTTTCTCTTCACGTCATCTCACACCTCTAACTGCTCCCAATGCTTCCTGGATGTTCATTCCACTGCCTGCACTGCACATACCTCCCCATTCACAGCTCCTGCCAGTTCTGCCACCAGAGTTAGTAGAGTCAACAGCCAAGCACACCAAGCCTCTTTGAGCCTGTCACTTCAAGCTGATTCAGCTGCACCTTTGTCAGGCAGCTCAGTACCACACAGATGTGCTTTTCAGTTCAAATGTGACAAGCCTTCGATGGCCCTACTCTGGAACATCATTCAGCATCAAAATTCAGCCTAAGAGGCAGACTGAACAAGAAAAAAACCCAACATAAACCAAACCTTAAAGGGCATTGCACAGCTCTATGTGAATCCCAGACAGAGCTATATAAGAATCACCAGCAGTTCAGGACCAAACATAAAAAATTATGAAAACCACCAAATGTTTTGAAGCAACTAGTGTTGTCAGTCCTTCCCTTTCAAACTTCAAAAAGAAAAGGAGGTGCTCATAAATAGGCTACCACAACTAACAGAAGGCTGAGCTACAGTATGATGCAAGAGAAAGTGAATCCATACCTGGGTCTGGATATCATCTCCCGTGACGATGTTCCCAACAGCTCGTAAGGCAGGAGATACAACTTTGTAGTCATTGTGCCTAAAATTACCAAGGAAAGATCTAAGAGTTAACCATTCTGAAGCATCTCCATCTTTACATACTCAAGGAATGAACGTCCATCAGTCAGGGGAAAACTTCTCTGCTAAACTCGACTAAACCTTCACTATCTGAATCAAAACACTCTCTGTCTTTAAAGTAATGGTAAGTCTCTCTAGGGTTTCTAAATATTTAGGCCTTTAGATCTCATTCTGCAGCATAAAAAAATATAATGTGAGATTAAAAGAATATGAGTACTTCAGAATATAGGGGTCCTTGAGAGGCAAAAAGGAATCAGCTTTAACTATAAGAGACACTTCAAGTAGCATGTGGAAAGGCAGAGGATGAGACAGGGGAACACAGACAGGAGCTGTGTGGTTGAGCCATGCAGCTCTTTGATCCCCTTCTGTCATCACACGTGACCCCCTCACCGTCACTGTTAAATCAGAACTGGAGTAGGAAGGGTGAAGTAAAGAATTTTTCTCTCAAATTAAAACACTTCTTTATAAAAAGGTACCTTAGGTGATACATTCTATTTGTTAATCCAGCATCCAGAGTTGCTTTCATCTTAAAAGAATTAATAGTCTTTTTTATTTACATTACTGTAAACAATTCTTCTACTCTGCCCTAATGTGACCACATCTGGACTATTGTGTCCATTTCTGGGCTCCCCAGTTCAAGAGAGACCAACAGAGGTTATGAGGATGCTGAAGGGACTGGAACATCTCTCTTAGGAGGGAAGGCTGAGAGCCCTGGGGCTGTTTAGCCTGGAGAACAGAAGCCTGAGAGGGGAGCTGATCAATGGTTACAAATCTCTGCAGGGTGGGGGTCAAGCAGAAGGGGCCAGGCTCTTTTCAGTGGTGTCCTGGGATAGGACGAGGGTCAACGATCACAAACTGGAACCCATGAAGTTCCACCTCAGCATGAGGAAAAACTTTTTCCCTGTGAGGGTGACAGAGCCTGGACCAGGCTGCCCAGAGAGGTTGTGGAGTCTCCTGCTCTGGAGACTTTCAAATCCCACCTGGATCTGTTCCTGTGTGGCCTGCCTCTACCAGATCAGATTGCTCAAAGTTTCATCCAACCTGGCCTTGAACACTACCAAGGAGGGGAAATCCACACCACCTCTGATCAACCTATTCCAGAGTCCTAAATTTACCTTCTTTAAACTTAAAAAGTCATTGCCCTTTGTCCTATCACTACATGCCCCTGTAAAAAGTCCCTCTCCAGCTCTCTTGTAGGCCCCCTTTACGTACTGGAAAGCTGCCATTAGGTCTCCCTGGAGCCTTCTCTTCTCTAGGCTAAACAACCCCAACTCTCTCAGCCTGTCTTCACAAGAGAGGTGTTCCAGCATCCTGATCATCTTTGTGGCCCTCCTCTGGACTCACTTTAACAGGTCCATGTCCTTCTCATGCAAGGGGCCCCAGAGATGAACAGGGTGCCCTAGGTGGGGTCTCACAAGAGCAGAGGGAGTAGAGGGGAAGAATCACCTTCCTCAACCCGTTGGCCATGCTTCTTTTGATGAGGCCCAGGATACAGCTGGTCCTCTGGGCTGCAAACACCCACTGCCAGGTCACATAGAGCCTCTCATCAACCAACACCTCTAAATCCTTCTCCCCAGGGCTGCTCTCAATCTACTCGTTGCCCAGGCTCTATTTGTTCTTGGGATTACCCCAACCCATGTGCAGGACCTTGCACTAGGCCTTGTTGAACTTAGTGAGGTTTGCACACACCCACCTCTCCAGCCTGTCAAGGTCCCTCTGGGTGGTATTCATTCCCTCCAGCGTGTTGACCACACCACACAGCTTGGTGTCATCTGCAAACTTGCTGAGGGTGCCTCAATCCCACTGTCCATGTTGCTGATAAAGACGTTCAACAGCACTGGTGCCAACCCCTAAGGAGTAGCACTCATCACTGCTGTCCACTTGGACACTGAGCTGTTGACTGCAACTCTGAGTGTGTTCATCAAGCACTTTCCATATCCACTAAATGGTCCATCCATCAAATCCGTATCTCACCACTTTAGAGACAAGGATGTTGTGCATGACAGTGTCAAATGCTTTGCACAAGTCTAGGTAGACAACATCAATTGCCCTTCCCTTATCCACCAACGCTGTCACCCTGTCATAGAAGGCCAACAAATTTGTCAAGCATTCCCTTAGTGAAACCACACTGGCTGTCACTAATCATCTCCTTATTTTCCATTTGTCTTAGCCTAGTTGCCAGAAGGACCTTGCCAGGCACTGAGCTGAGGCTGACTGGCCTGTAGCTAAATCTTCCTTTTTACCCTTCTTAAAAAGAAGGTTTACTTTTCCCTTTTCTAGTCAATGGGAACTTAACTGGACTGCCACAACTTCTCAAATATGACAGTCAGTGGCTTAGCTACTTCATCTGCCCAGTCCCTCGGGACTTACAGATGCATCTCATCAGGTCCCATGGACTTGTGCATATTCAGATACTTTAGATGGTTTCAAACCTGGTCTCCTCAGGTTCTTCATTTTCCCAGTCCCTGCCTTTCCTTCTGCAACTTGGGTGGTGTGGCTGGAGCCCTTACTGGTGAAGACTGAAGCAAAAAAGTCCTTGAATACCTCAGTCTTCTCCATGCCATCTATGCCATCTGGTAATCAGGTCTCCCATTTCCTTCCAGAGAGGGCCCACATTTTCCCTGGTCTTCACTGACGTACCTATAGAAGCTTTTCTTGGAGCCCCTGCTGTCTATGGTCAGATTTAATTGTATCAGGGCTTTAGCCTTCCTAAATTAATCCCTGGCTGCTTGGACAATTTATATTCCTTCCAGGCTACCTGTCCTCACTTTGACCTTCTGTAGGGTTCCTTTTTGTGTTCTGATTTTGTCCAACAGCTCCCTGTTCATCCATGCCAGCCTCCTGGGCTTTCTGCCTGACATCCTCTTTATTGGGATGCGCTGCTTCTGAGCTTGGGGGAGCTGATACTTGAATATTAACCAGCTTTCTTAAACCCCTCTGCCCTCCAGGGCTTTATCCCATGGTAATCTACCAAGCAGATCCCTGAAGAGGTCAAAGTCTGCTCTCCTGAAGTCCAGGGTAGAGAGTTTGATGTGCTGGGTATATATATTATATACCTATATACATAAATATAATATATATATATCTTGTAATATATGTATAGAATATATTCCACTTTATATTATGGATTTTACAAAATCACAGCTGTTAGGTGCAGGAAAAAAAACAACCTCTTCAAGAAATAGCAAAAGCAGTACAAGAAAAGTTCCACTGTTTCTGTTACTCACGACAAATAGAGAAGACCAAAGTGACAGGTAAAATTAAAACTCAAATCTTGAAAATTATGACATTTCAAGAAATTAAACTTCCTATTGCTGGAACCTTGATTTTAGGTAAAGAATAGATAGTACATTTGTTTAGAACAAAATTCTTACATCAGCAGTTCCACAAGTCTTCTGCAGACTCCTGCATCAATCACAGCCTGGATCTTATCATTGGGGCCATCAGACAAATAGGACAAAGCCCAGCAGGCATCAGCTAATACATCTGTATCATTGACAAAAAGCAGCCAGGAAAGCACACTTAGACAAGGTGAAACCTGTAAGACACAAAGAGGAGATATGTACATTATGCAATTAGAAGGGCCAGAAGATAATATTAACATGTCAGTTAATTCTGTATGTGACATTATAGGACTAGGCGCTGGCATCTCAAGGGTCAACACCCAGAAGATTTCAGACTTATGTAGCACTTCTGTGTGGGGCTGTAGCTACACCAGCTGGGAGGAGCATGTCAACAGGAAAGCATTAGAAGAATTCTTCAGCCTCTACAGTACAATGCCTGGCAACTTAAAATCATACTTGTCTGCTAAGATGTGCCATACTTGGCACTACAGCAGCCAAGGTGTACAGCATTTTGTTCTGCTGAGTCATATTTTATGAAGGATCAAGTCCACTTTTATGGTACTTAAGGAAAAAAATCCTAGAAATAAGCAAAACAAGTCTGAAAGGAAATGTATACTCATCTTGCCTTAAAGAAAGTTTGTGTTCCTTTTTCACTTTGGTATTCAGCTTCACTGCCATAGATGGTGCAACACCATGAACTTAGAAATGTCTGGGCTGGAAGGGACCTCTAGAGGTCATCCAGTCCAACCCCCCTGCTGAGAGCAGTTACCCCTGGTCTTAATACTGTAGCTCATACTCCCCCTCTATAGGCAGGCAGCTTTAACTCATCAACCTGTAGCATGAAGAAAATAATTTGTAGGCATAGATGGCGTGTACCCTGTGACTGCACGGGAGGTGCACATCTGCATTTGGCTGCAGTGACATTGGGTGTATCTGCACACTGGTTGGAGGTGCCCTAGAGTGCCTTTGCCCACACCCCTTCAGCAGTGCTCCTGATGCTGCTCTGACAGACCCTATCCAGTCAGGCTTTTCCTGAGCTACACTTCCAAGCTGCTTTTCACATGTGGGGCTGTGGGCATTACGTCCATGTGCCTGTGAATGTCTTGGAGTGCTTCTGCCTCCTTGCTCTGCATGCACTTTCCCAAAGGTGCGAGCAGCTTAGAGCTGATGGCACTATGGGTGTTTGCATCACTTTTCACAGCGTGTTTGTGTGTGTGGAGGTGGGAATGGACAAGTGTATAAATCTGTTACATGCCCATCTGTGCAGTGAACACAGGGCACCTCTGAAGCCTCAGTTCCAGATGTGGCACTGTCACTGTGTGTCCCTCCGCGATGTGTGTGTCTGAGCAAGGAGGATGTGCTTGTTGGGTATGCATGAGGAAAAAGGACAGGAGAATCCAGACAGGGTCAGGAGGAAAGGTGCACACAGATGCCAAGAGGCAGCTCCACAGCAAAGGAGATCAGGTTCATCATCTCCAGTACAGGAACAAAAAGCTTGGTGGCAGCTACAAACGGTGGTTGTGAACGTCTGCCCAAAGGACTAAACACATTCAAAAAGCTTTATCTGTACGGAGCCCATCCATTGTTTCACAGAAATTCTGAAGTATTTCTGCTGTTCAGTTCAAGTTTCACGACACTTACTGCTTATTTGGCTAACACCACCTCCTCTCAACAGCCTTCCTTTCAAACATTTCTTACCTTGGCAAAATCTGGAGGAGGATTTTTCCCTCTGCAAAGATTGGATAGAGCCCATACAGCGTTCCGGGTCATAGTGAGACGGTTCTGTTTTGAAAGCAATCTAAAACAAACCAACAAAACATTCCAACAACCTTTGTTTTGTAAAAATAAAATCCAGGCAACCCCGTAGGGTGAACTGCATGACTCATTAAAATAAACCCAGGCCTACATTTTAACATACACCAGGGCAAAATACACTAGATTTTATTTTTCTTCTGTCTATAAAAATACATCCTGAGGAAAATCATGCTTGATGGCTGGATACTAACACACGTGCTAGAAACATGAATCCTAGTATCCTGACAAGAACAGTAACTGTTACACTAGAAGTGTGCTTTTGCTTACATACTGATGTGGCAGATTAACAATCAAAAAGCACGGGAGCTGTGACAAAATTACTCTAAGTAGAAGGATGTGTAGGTAGTTTTGGAGAGTACTGTCTTTGCTGAACTGCTTTTTTATATCAGTCTATCAGCTCCACTTTTGCACAGTTCTGTTAACTAGAGAAGGAGAATAAAACTTATCCTCAGAAAATGCCTATCACCGCATTTAGGGTTTCCCAAGCATTCCAGACAGTCCCCTATCTCACAGCAAGCACCATTTACAGACTTTCTGTGCACACTGGCTCCAATCCTAGCACAGGAGACCACTGCCCACTGGGTTTTTGTTAGAACACAATTCTACAGATCACCTCAAACCCCTCTCTTCCTGCAGTTCAGGGGTAGCATCCATACACCAGTTGCAGGGTCCAACTTCTGCTCCATAAATCACAGGGAGCACAACAGTGCAATGAATTGTAACACTGACACCTTCACGAGATGTGAATACAAAAGGCTCTCTCACAACAGGACTATTGCACTGACCAAAGCTGTGTCAGCCACTGTCACGCTGAATCCCCTTATACGAGATTAATCGTAGCACTGACAATGATGCCTGGGGAGTTGGTTAATTAAGTCAAACTCTGTGTGAAGCCCCTAAACAAGGCATTTCCCTGACGAGTCACAATGGCCCAGCACAAATGCAGTAAGGCAAGTTCTAGTTTTTCCACCAGGGTAACAACTCAGTTATTTTTTCTCATAGCCATCCCACACTGTACCAGTGTCCTTACGAGAGCATCAGAGAACTCCACTACTACAAAGTTTTCAGAAGACTGACTGAGAAATCCTAATTTGGACGTGACAACACAAGATGGTGTCACTGTTTCAGTAATAAATGGTCCTTTCAGAGGAGGATCATCAAGATAATAAGCAGACTGAAGAAATGACACACAAAGGGAATGTTAGAGACTGGGATTTGTACAGCCTTAAGAGAAGACTGTGTGAGGGAAGACAGAACTGCTGCCTACAACTGTGGATATAGAAAAGAGGAAGCCAGATCCTTCTTAAAGGTATTACAGTGACAGGACAAGAGACAACTGTCACCGGGTAAACCAGAAAATTCTGATTAGGTATCAGAACATTGTATTTCACCCTGCCGTGGTAAATACTGCAACAGGTAGCCTCAGGTGGTTACAGAATCTACCTTTTATGTTCCACATTGACTGGTTAAGTAGTTGAGTAATCTCATCTGATTTCACCTGCTCTGAAGAAAGCCTTTGACTTGATGACCTCCAGAGGTGCCTTTCAACTTAAATTATTCTATGACTCTATAAAAAGACCAAGCATCCACCCACTCTGTAGAATAAAATAGTTCCAGCTTAGCTGCTCCTACAACATGTTTCCATTTTAGCCTCATTACAAAAGTAGTTCAGGAGCCCCCATTTAAAAGTCTATTTAGTCCACAATAAAAAAAAAAAAATCACTCTTCAAGTCAAAAACCAAACTTCAGCCTTAGCAAGAACTCAATCACAGTTCTAGAAAATATTAAAACAGACTTACTGCAATAAAGGTGGGAGGATATTACAGTCCAATACGTAGTCTCTGCACATAGTGCTGTCTCCAGCAATGTTGCCAAGAGCCCATACAGCCTGCAATGAGAAACAGAACAGTAATTGCTTTTATTCTCACAATTCACCCAGTTTAGTGTACACATTAGAGCGGGAAAGACTCTGCACTGTTACATCCTGGAAAACATAAAGAAGGGGAACGCATTCCGGTTGAGTTTTGCATATATACACCCAAGCTCATTATATGACTCAGAAATATTTACACAGCTTTAAAAGGAATACCAAAACAGCCAACATGTATGTCTCCCAAGACTTTGCAGGCAGATGTAACCTTGCTGTATCTGCACTACAAGAGATGAGCTTATCCCTCAGGCTTAGTAACTCTACACTTCGCCTCGTTCAGAGCTGGTTTAAGTTCAGATGTTCATAGCACAGCTCAAGCAAATTTGCATCTACCCAGAAATGTTTGTGTGGAGCAGCCCTTCTTAGTATTTCCCCAGAAGCCATAAAAGCACGCGTTGTTCACACAGTCATATTAAGAATGCTGACACCAACTAAAGTGAAATTAAGAATCTATATGCATGATAAATCAAGACCCGGAATCAAAGAGTTCAGATGGCCATTGGCATATATTCTTTAAGAGAAAATTATGCAAGATGGAACCACTGTTGCCTATTAAGACATATGGATAGAGGAGACCTAATAGTGACCTTCCAATGCCTGAAGGGAGCTGACAAAAAGCCTGGAGAGGGCCTGGTTACAAAGGCCTGGAGTGAAAGGCCAAGGGGCAATGGGTTTAAATGAGAAAGGAGGGGATTTAGATTGGATGGAAGGAAGAAGTTCTTTACCATGAGGCTGGTGGAGCACTGAACAGGTTGCCCAGGGAGGTGGTTGAGGCCCCATCCCTGGAGACATTCAAGGTGGGGCTTGAGGAGTCTCTGAGCACCCTGCTCTAGTTGAGGCTGTCCCTGCTCTCAGCAGGGGGGTTGGACCAGATGACCTTTAGAGGTCCCTTCCAGCCCAGACATTTCTATGTGTCTAAAGTGGAGTGTATCCTTCTCCAAAGTAAACTCCCCTCAGGCTCTCAGCGGCGTTCTGTCAGTTAAAGCCATGTCTGCTAAAGGAACATGCCACTGTAACCCTGCCAGGTTGTATCAAAAGATGAAATCAGCCTTGCTCTGGAGGGGTTAGTCATGGGGGAAGATAATGGAGTATTTCAGGCACAGAGAAGCCCTTCTGTTGCTCACCTCCCACAGAAGTAGAGTTTCTACCTGGATTATCCCATCTCTACCATCGCTCCGTACCGTGCTTTCAACTGTAACAACCCTTCCCCGAAGCCCTCAGGAGTCTAAGGTGGGGACACTGGTAGTGCTTTCAATGCAGAAAGTCTTTTCCAAAAGAAGGAATGTCCCAACCTTTATTTCCTACTGACTGATGCTTTGCTCTTTTGTTTCTCCCAAGCCTGACTCTGTGCAGGCTCTGTGGTTGTGATAGTCATTTTTTCAGGCTATGGTTGCACTTTAATGTGCTTTGAAGCAGGTAGTTCTGTGAATTACAGAGCTTACAAAGCCTGGTTCCTTACTGGTTTTGGTCTCATAATTGGAGGCACAAATTCTGACTGAAAATTTTCCCCTAATTGGTGTATTTGTAATGTTTCTTTTCATTCTGATTCTCTTATGCCTTTTAAATCTTTAGTTTTGTACCATGACCTTTCCCCCTGCAAGGACAAAAATGAAATCTCCTCTATTTGGTCTTTTATTTTCATGAATCCTATAGGAATTTGGGGCTTTTTTTTTTTTTAGATCTCTGCAAGGGCCTTTCATCATTCTTACAGCTTTATAGCAAAAGGATTAAACCTGGGTCAGCTGCTTTCCTCTCCATCTCTCAGACAGGCATAGTGGCTGCATGTAGGGTTCATTCCCAAGAATCATGAGCAGAATCCTTCTGTGTCTGCCCAAGATGGAATGTCTTCTTTGAAAGAGAGATGTGCCACCGTATCTTGGGTAAATGCTGTTGTTACTCATCTTTGGATAATTGGAAGCAGTTGCTTTTAAAAGAAAATTTTGTTTGTTGTCTTGTGTTTTGGTTTGGTTTGTTTGTTTGTTTTCTTGAATCTCTTCCTCTTTGTGTTAATGATTAAATATTTACGGAGACAAAAGAAGATGGATTATAAACCCCAGTCTTCAGGATGTTTATTCAGTATATGGGAGATTCCAGGGAGATATGAAATGACAAATACTTACTGCAAAATACTTCACTGCATGTTCAGACTGTGATATCTCTGACAGAAAGTAATGCAGGGAGGCAGAAGCTGGAATCCAGATCTCCCTCAAGCCGGGGAAAGTATTTTAACTGTGACGTGCTCGGTCTCCTCCAGCCCTTCCTGTGGGCTCCCTGTGGCCAAGATGTGCTCTGAATGGACCTCTGGGAGGGAAGTCTTATAGACAGATCAGTGGGGCAAATCTTACATAGCAGTCTTTTCTGGAGCTTCTGCTCAAACTGACAGGCTTGGAGGGTGATGTTAGAGCTGACAGAGTCTGCAAATGCTTATGTGAAATTAAGGAGATGCAGAGTCCTGCACAATTTCAGTGCTCGTAAGGCTAGAGAGCAAGGGATCCCTGGGGATGAGATTCCTGGCCATCATGGTCTGGCAGACCAGGCTGCTGGAGTCTTCTGAAGCACTTTCAGTGTGGCCTAGGGTCTGCTGTGGTCTGTTCTAGCAGACCTGGGTGAGACAAAGGAGCTTTCTTCTGAAGAGAAGGGGCTGTCAGTGAATGAAGTGAATTTGTTCTACCTACATTTTCAATTCATGCAGGTTTTCCTTCAGTGTAAAACATCTAAAAAGTTTTCATGCAAAAATATTTCCGTGATAATTGCAACTTTCCTGACTCAGGTGTTTACCCAATGTTACTATGGTAAAGCTTATGAAATACTCACAAGTGACACATTTCAACTGTTAGACAGACAAACTGATAATGAGCATTACATTCTAGGGCACAAAGCTTAACTGTTAACATGTTATCTTACTCAACGAAGTGCACCAGTTATATGGTGGTTCTCTGCTAAAAACTGCACATGGAAAGGTACCTTCTTACTCAGTAGTTAAGATACTTAGGTGTATTCTGACTAATCTTCTGACTTGACAGACTGAAATAATTTTTTTACTGCTTTTCTTGCTTGGTAGTCCTCCAGAATTAAAATAGGTCTGAGAGAGGAAGGGATACTGCTTCTTCCTGTATTGAATTGACAAAATTGTATTCTAAGTTTCAAGTAGTTATAGTGAACACAGCAAAGGATCAAAGAGTAGCTGTCCTTAAAAAAAAGCCCTGTTTTGTGCCTCAAGTTTTGGGTCTTCGTATTAGGCAGTGGTGCCAGGGAAGGAAAGCTGTGGTCACATCTCAGCACTGGCAATTAGGAAAGCTCTGTTTGCCTATAAAGTGCAGACAGAAGTTGCTGTGAAACAGTAAATGTAGAGCCACCTCAAGTCACTTTTCAAAGAGCAACTACACTTCACAGACACTGAAGCACAGTAAGTCTGATTAACAGTCTGTCTACCACTTCAAAAGCAGATGGTGTGAAAATGCAGACAGGATATAAAGTTCAATCGCAGTAGCTCAAACTAATGAGCAGTTCATGCCATTGCCTCTGACTGAGCAGCAGGCATCACAATTTAATAGTAAAAGATTAAAATCCTTAGAAGTGCTGTGCGTACCTATGATATCAGCAATAATAATTGTCTTGGATGACAAGCATGCTGGTGGATCAAAAGGAACACAGGATACCCGTGTGACTTAAGTTATAATTTCTGAGAAACTGGGAGTCATGCAAGAGGGGCTTCAAAATGTATGGTAGGGAGAAGCTTGCATTTGCAACATAGCAATGAGGAGGGAAGCTTAGAATGGGGAATTGCAGAGCAAAAAATCAAATGATTGAAAATTATAAACGAGAGTCTTCCAGGCTGTGAGAACCAGGAAACCTATGAAAGAATTACTGGATGTACGTTGGATCGAGGGAGGTTAAAGACAACAGTCAAGAAAAACTTTGCTTTTTCATGTCCACTTCCAGTTCAGAGGATGTAGGAAGCTTTTATATTCCTGTTCCACATCCATTCTATTTCTTACAAAGAAGCAACTTCTGGCTATCGTGATCTCACAAGGAGAATTGGTAGACCAAACAAACCAACACCAATTGTCCCCACAGTTTAAAAAAATAAAAGAGGTAGGAATGAAGTAGGGAAGTGTAAGAGTGAAACTTTCATCTGTTTCTTGAAAGCTGCTCGGAATGGTAACTGCAAATCAGTCAAAAGAAGACTGGAAGACTATGATAACAGAGAGGAATTCTTTAAGCAAAGTGTATCTCATAATTCCCCTTCTCAGTTTTCTAGATATGTCAATAAAGAAGGTAATAAATGAGAAACAATCTGATATATTTAGATTTTTAAAAGGCCTTTGAGACTGCTGCACAAAGACAAAATCTTGATAGGGAAAAGGGATCACTAATGTCATCCCTTTGGAGCCTTATCTTGTTTCAGAATTTTAATTTCTGGCCTTCTCATAAATAAAAAGCGATTTGGATGAAATTTTCTGATGGCACATGTACAGAATGATCAGGATATTATAAATAAATACTGGAAGACCTCCAAGATATGGGTGAAAAGCCTGCCTGATGAGGAGAGGCTGAGGGAACGGGGGTTGGTCAGTCTGGAGAAGAGGAGACTGAGAGGAGACCTCATTGCTCTCTACAGCTCCCTAAAAGGAGGTTGTAGCGAGGCTGGTGTTGGGCTCTTCTCCCAAATGACCAATGATAAAATGAGAGGAAATGGCCCCAAGCTGCATCAGGGGAGGTGTAGCTTGGACATTAGGAAGAAATTCTTCACTGAGAGACTGGAGCAGGGCACTGGAACAGGCTGCCCAGGGAGGTGGAGGAGTCACCATCCCTGGAGGTGTTTAAGAACGAGTGGATGTAGCTCTTGAGACCATGGCCTAATGGATAGAGAGATGTTGGGATGAAGGTTGGACTTGATGATCCTAGAGATCCTTTCCAACCATAATCATTCTATGAAATGAAATCTTGGATGAGATTCAGGTATGTAAAATTTAGTGCTATAAATATTGGGACTAATAACTTCTTTTTTTTTCCCTCTGAGAACTCAACAATTGGAAATAAGAGAGAAAGAGAAAAAGCATCTTTGTGTGTTAGCTGATCACACACCGTGAACTGTTAAAAGGTAAAGGGGATCCAGGAAACTGAGAGAATTTTCTGTTTTAAAAATCCCCTCATATAGAATATTGTGAATAATTCTTATCAGTCAATCTCAATAAAGATTGATTCAAAGTGAAACAAGCATAAGAATGGCTTCTAGAATTTTCTGGAGAATGAAGGTTCTATCACTGCAGTTTTGGCTTAAAAACCTTGCCTAGTGAAAGGGAGACTGGGAAGGGATCTCATAGCTGGACAGAAACTCTGGAGGACTGGAGGAAAGCCAGTGTCACTCCAGTCTTCAAGAAGGGCAGGAAGGAGATTCCAGAAAACTATAGGCCAGTCAGCCTCACCTCCATCCCTGGAAAAATAATGGAGAGGCT
>JANIJG010021728.1:0-51222 GCA_024611175.1 Megaceryle torquata
CTGCTGGCCACACTTCTTTTGATGCAGCCCAGCATGCGATTGGCCTTCTGGGCTGCAAGCACACCCTGGCTGCTCATATCCAGCTTCTCATCTACCAGCACCCCAAAGTCCTTTTCTGCAGGGCTGCTCTCTACCACCTCCTCCCCCAGCCTGTATTGATATTGATAGTTTTAGTTCTGGGGCACAGCTTATCATGGGACAAAGCAGGTTGGGATTTCTTTTGTTCTTTTACTTTTGGAGGGAACTAACTCATTCCTCAATTTTCTCTTCCATGCTGTTCACCAAGGTTCAAAGTTTCTGGGCAGCAAAAGCACTGTTGCCTGCTGCCAATGCAGATTATGCTTTTGCAAGCTTTGAGCTCATTCATGGGAATCTTGTTGATTTTCATGGGAAACCTGCCATGGCTGGCCAGCCTTTCGAGGGCAGAAGCACTCCTCCAGCATGGAGCCACAGATGTTTAGTATGCTGTATTGCAAGGGGCAGCTGCTCTGGGGGGACTGACCTTCTGCTGTCAAGGTTGGCAGACACACCTGTGGTTACTCCTTCATTGACTTCAATCCCAACATAGTAGTTTGTAGTTGGGTCTTCCTTTACTTGCCCTGTACTTTTCCTCACATCCACTAGAGGGATATCTAAGAACACAGTCACTGTAACCATTTCCTCTGACCCGACCCCTTAAAGCCACATGCTGCCATACTTAGTCACAGTTGTTAGGCCCTTATTTTGTGAGTAGTTTCAATGACAGATCAGCACTGTTCAGTGTAAATCGCTAATTAGCTAGGCCTGAAATGAGCTTTATTGCTGAAGACTGTATGACAATATGGCATTTTTCCTGGAAATATTCAGGCAGCCAAATGTCTGTCTGGAAGGTGAAGAAGTACACATTTAAGAGTGGGGAACAAACAGTAAAAGGTTCAAAGGAGTATAGGATGATGACCATCTGGAAGAAGTGGGAGAGGTGATGGACAGATGACAGAACTTTCTTAGCTACTTCCAAATCAGTAGTAACCTGCATATTTCAATGCCTACTACTGAAAATAATGGAAATATACCTAATAACTACACTGGAACCTGAATGAAACCTTTGAAACATTGGGGTCTTACCTTCATAGAGTATGGGATGAGAACAGAAACAATGACCTCCTTGGCCTTTATGTCTGCATGCTCACAGCCAGCCAGAAACTCGTCATTTAAAAGAATCTGTCTTTTACCATCTGTTGGGGAAAACTGTAGACTGTTATTGAATGTGGTACAAGAATCATTTCTGCATTGCAGATTCAAATTTCATTCAGTCTGTCCAAAGGGTACATTAAGGCCAATATGGTCTTAGTACAGTCTGCTCCATTCAGGATCTAGCCTTAGACTGAAAAATCCTGTGAGTGGAAAGGCTGTTTTTTTTATTGACAAATATTAAGTGCAATGTATTTCCCTATAGGAATTCTATAGTTCCCCGTCACACACAGAGTATTATTTTATACTTTCTAGAAAATATATGTCTTAAAAATGCTAATATTATTCAGAAAAGCAGCGATTTTTTTAATAACTATTCTGTTTCTGGTCAAAAGCTCTTAGAACATTTAATAATTAAAGCACAATAAACTTTTAAGAAATTCTTAAGCACTGTGATGAGATGGAGAATCAGCCTTGTAGATCTTTAGATCAAAAATGGTAGCAATTGTTGCCAATATTTTCCAAAGTACCCACAGATCCTATGTGACAAGGATGGGACTTGCTTAGGCTTGAAGTGGTATTTAAACATGATGCACATGTATACACACACACATGCACAAAAGTACCAGTGACTTCAAGAGAAGTTTCTAGGTGCACAGCCCTAGAGATGAACCAATGAGTTTTCTTAAAATGACAGATACATAAGCTATAAAAGCAGCCAGTGGTGGAGTTACAAGATAGAGCTAACCTGTCTGATAAATGGAACAGTATAGCCAAAGGCAGTGGAGCAAGGAGACCTTTCTACCTGTCAGGCCTGACCATCTCACTTTCATGAGATTGCTAGATGTTGTTTCCCTTTGCCTTATGAAATGGAAAGACACTTTTGTCTACTGACAGACACTATTTGCCAGTTAAAGTGACAGCAAAATACCAGGCTAATGTTGTTCTCTATTCAGCAACAAGTACCATTCTAATTCCTCTTGGAGATGTGCAGTAGTGTTTCATTGGAAAACTGTTGCCTATAGCCATGTTTTCTGTTGCAGTGTTCTGCCCATCCTGCAAAGATACTTGGCAGGGAATCCAAAGCTTACCTTCTGATGCCAAGTTCAGGACAGATTTGCCAACTGATAAGATTGGGTTCAAGTCCCAGGTTGATCCCCTGCTTACAATGTGTCCTCCTAAAGACTTTAACAAACAATGAAGTTATTTTTAGGCTTGCCCTTCTTAGCTGTAACATGGATCTGTATCATAACCCACTTTTATTCACTTAAAAAGCCTGTTGGAAGATCTTAAATATCTTTTTTTCAATGTTCTAAATTTGTACTTTTTAATGTGATTTAATTTATCATTCCCTTCAAAAGTCCTTTCTCTTATCATCTCTGTTGAGAGAGACCAGGTTTAGTTATGTGCCCCCTACTCCCCAAAGAAATGGACATTCCCTTAGTTAAAGGAAGAAATACAAGATATTGAGGTAAGGGAATTTTAAAGGAAAATCAGGGACAAGATCAGACATGCCCAATATATGATGGGTATACAGCTATGCATTGATAGTCAAGCTAATGTATGATTGGCTGAAGGGGGTACAGCACTTCACCAAAGAACCACACTTCTCTTTACTCAGCCTCTTTTAGTTCTCTGCTCAGCTTCTAAGCCAGGATAGCAGGAGTTTCTCTGGTCACAGTTCTCTTGATGTTTGCCCCTACTAACCAGTGTAGGATTCCCAGTTATTTCATAAATTTTTTGGGATGGTATTAACTATTTAGCCTTAAAAGGCATGATCCCAGCCTCACCTAGCTTTTCTCCATGTATTTTTAAGTGACATTCACAAAGATGTATCTGTAGTGTTGACTTATTTACTGCTGAATACATACTGCCATGCTCCTGATCTGTTCTCCAGCTAGAGTTCTCAGATGCTGCAGGAGAACTTGGTAGATTTTTGTTTTCTCCTCTGGAAGTTTTGGGACTGTTTCCATCAGGATATCTCTGAGCTGGGCCAAGCAGCAGGCAGCTCCTATTACTAGCCCTGAAATCAAGAATTTGAACAGTGAAATCATAGTGCCACAATACAAATGTGATATATAGCTGATTTGGCTTCTGAAGTTTGCTTTTGTACACCGCCCTTGTCAGCAGGATGACAAAGAGGAATTATAGTAATGTGTTTTATATTACAGGCAATAAGAAATACAATTACTATTTGCTTATTCAGTGATAGTTCCCAGTATAAACACATACCTGAAAAATACACATCGCATATTTGGACACACCGGTGCACATCCCTTTTTTGTTCTGTGTATCCCCAAAGACACAAGCAACAGTTGACTCATTAGGATGAAGGATCACAGAATCACAGAATGTTAGGTTGGAAGGGACCTCAAAAGATCATCTAGTCCAACTCCCCTGCCAAAGCAGGATCACCTAGATTAGGTCACGTCCAGATGGGTTTTGAATGTCTCCAGAGAAGGAGACTCCACAACCTCCCTGGGCAGCCTGTTCAGTGCTCTGTCACCTACACCATGAAAAAGTTTCTCCTTATGTTTACATGGAACCTTCTATGTTCCAGCTTGCACCTGTTGCCCCTTGTCCTATCATTGGATGTCACTGAGAAGAGCGTGGCTCCATCCTCTTGATGCTCGCCTTTTACATATTTATAAACATTAATGAGGTCACCCCTCAGTAGTCTCCTCTTCTCCAAGCTAAAGAGACCCAGCTCCTCAGCCTTTCCTCAGAAGGAAGATGTTCCACTCCCAAGGATGACAAAATTGTAATTGGTGGAATCTTCCAAGACTGAGCTGCAAACACTCAATCACACTTCCGGTAGAATCAGAGAAGCCACTACCATGGACTTCAGTGAACACTGGAGCAAGCCTGCAGAGAAGTCTTCAAGTGTTGGGTAGGGATTTTCTGAACAAAGGGGCTGTGTCCTAATGTAGACTTTTACTTATGGATCTACTTAAACGCAGAGTTGCACTGATATTAGGATAATAACTTGAAAATATCTGTAATTCATAATGACTGTAAATCACAGAGCTAGTAGAATATAATCAGAGAAAGAAGCAACTGTAACAAAATGTTAATTTCTCTGATTTTGAATAACTTAATTTCCCATAGAGAACATGCTGCATTTAGTTCTTGTGCTACAGTTGTAGTGAGCACTGGAACAGGCTGCCCAGGGAGGTTGTGGAGTCTCCTTCTCTAGAAACTTTCAAGACCCACCTGGATCTGTTCCTGTGTGGCCTGGCCTAGGTGTTCCTGTGTTGGCAGGGGGTTTAGACTCAATGAACTCCCTTCCAACGCCTACCATTCTATGATTCTGTGGAGCTGATGTATCTACCAGACTGGATTCTTGACAGATGGGCATCAGCACCGCGCTTGAGATGTCAGTGCATCTGTGATAGTTTCTATTAGCTGGGAACCAGCCTGACCACTCCAAAGAAAATCTCCTAATATTTTGGACTGAAAACTTATGTCTGAATATTTTGTGTTGAAAGTATAGGCCTTGCCAAATCAATGTTCTGCACACTTTGTTAGATAAATGGTTGTGATAGAAAGGCTCATGACTGGTGAAAACATTAAAAAATAGCGCTTACTTAGGGCCTTCCCCTGTATTTGCTGTCTGCAGACATTTGAGATTTGAACAAACATATTCTCTCAGACAACTTCATAAATAGTATATCACCATCCATCATCTCCAGGCCATAGGTGAGCTGCCATATTGGTTAAAAGGTTTAGTGAAATGACTGCTACAGAGAAAAAACCTCAGAACATTCCATATCAATGAGAGTCAATGGTTCTTACTGCTCCTGGTGTCAAAATACAAACCCCAAGTCAATTCAGTCACCACTGTTTGTACCATCAGTGGAGGTAACTTGGAGACTTACCATCATTTGTGCTACTCACAATGTGCATTTCTGGAATCCTAACAGGATGAAGAATGATTGGATGATAGGCACCATGGTGATTTTTTTTGAGTCCTGAAAGGCAAAGTATGATAGTATGACTATGGATCTGCTTGAAGAATTAACTATATTCCTTGACATGGAGACTGAAAAGTTCAAAATCACTGTAACTAAGTAATTTCAAAGTCTTATGGTTTTTTGTTGTGCTGTATCTTTAATGCCACATTTTTTCCTGCTTTTACCAGGCCCACTCCATCTGCTTCTTTCTGTAGTCCCAAGGCTAATCTGAAATCCAAAGTCCAATATTCTCTTTTCTGCTCCTCTAGACTGGTTTCTGGTCTATTCCTTTAGGCCATTCAGAGTTCATTTTCACATCAGAGCTATACACAATGCCACATCTGCATCATCATGTTTCTAGCTACTCACTGCATCTTCCTATATGAGCTACATAATTTTTGCGCATCCCTTGTTCTCTTCTTCAATGTCTTTAAAAAAAATATTCCCAAACTAATTTATACATGTAGTAACTAGATTATCTCATGATCTCTCTGTATTGTAAGCCTGAGGCTTTCTATGGTAGTCCCCTTTGCTGTGGAATAGCTGTTTTAGAGCCTGATCCAATGATAACATAGAGCTGAGCTTTCCCTTGATGTGAATGAAATGAAATTTTTAGACTTAAGATATTTACATTTGGGCACTTTGCCAAGTACTGCATCATGGGCATATATTACTAAACAAATGCCATGCCCTTTTCTAGGCAATGTACAGATAACTAGAAGACCCAAAGGGTTCTCATGTGATTTGATCCTTTACTGTCCCAAAAGTAAAGAAAATTTTCTTAACAAATTCTTCCTAACTGATGACTCCTTCAAGAAAAAAGCACAGTGACAATTTATAAAAATAAAACCCCATAATATGCAGAATCTAGCCAGTGCCTGGATATCATGGCATATGGGGCTACACTTTTTATGCACATCATTTATTTTGTCATGCTCAAGCTAACATGGATGTGAAATTATTGACTTTCATCAGCATGAATGAGTCCTTCCTTAATCACACAAACTGTGTCTCTCCAGTTACAGGGAAAAGTTAGGCAGCACAAATCCTGGGCTCAGGTGATGGTGGTACTAGTCCTAATCTAGCTACTGATGTGCTGAAAAAAAATCACATTGGCCTAAATATTGAAGTGCCATCATTGCAGTGAGAGAATGCATTTAGGATCCTCAGAAGATAAAATGCAATATTATGTGCTTCCTGCATAATGTAATCCCTGCGTCAAAAGATCTTTTGTCCTTCCATACCTACACTGGTGTTCCCCACAACCAGGGGTGCCTTTGGATACTTGGCTTTCAGCTCCAGAAGCTCCTTCAGACTAGGGGGAGAAATCCAGGTTGTTCTCTCGCCGTGGAAGATCAGAGTTGTTCTTTGCTGCTCTTGAGCCATTCTCTGTGGGGGAAATGACAAAGATTTGCTAATTTTGACTAATGTCAATAAAGTCACCATTTTGCTAAGTAGGACATTGTGTCATGATAGGCTGTGAGACATTAATGGGGCTTGTCATCTGAGGTTCTTCTAGTGCTGTAAAATGCTGAGCTTTTATTGTAACTATTATTGCTCAAGAAACCAAGATGATGGTGAACTAAAGGACTCTGTAAGAGACCCACTAAATGAGTGGTAGCAGAAGATAAGTCTTATGTTTTCCTTTCTCCTGTTCTGATGATTCTGAGAGACTCCCTTTGTATATGAAGTAAAAAATAAAGCAATGTGACTGGACTTTGTGTGACATCAAGATGACAAAATCTCACTTCATATGTGATGGGATGCATGAAGTGTATGATCTTAGTCAGGGATGACCACTGCATCCCCATTTGCCGAGTGTCTTGTGTCTACTGTACTAGACCCAGACTAGTTTCTACAAAATGTAAAATATGTTTTGGGTTTTTTTTTAATTAAAGTTCCTACTTTCCCATTTGTCTGCTATTAGTTTCAGAAATATTGTCTCCTTGGGATGATTGATCAGTTTTTATATTTTTGTATAATTAAAGTGGTTTTGAAACACCTCCTGTCTTACAAGACTAAATATATCCTTTTTTTTTTTTTCTCCTGAGAATACCATATATGTTATTTTCAGATTTGACAAATGTCATATGGAATCATGGTTTCAAAATGTGCAAAGGCAATCACTGAGAAACACCTGTCTGCAGACAATGCAATGAACAGACCAGTGGGCAAGCCACAGAACTGCTGCAATTACAGACTGTCCTTCTAGGTAAGAGACATGCCTGAAACATGAAAAAGGAGCTCTATGTCTGCAGAACCAGTCATAATCTTAGTGATGAGAGCACCCTTCCTGCCATGGAAGAATCTGACACTATTACTGCCTAGATATTTTCACAGGGGCATTTCACATGCTTTTTCCAGTACTTCAGATATTTAAGCATATTCACCAAACAGGTTTAATGTCTAAACATGGAGCTTAATGCCCAACCTGTTTAAATCTTGACAGCTTGAAATGGACTCCAACAGGATTTGAACACATCAGCATAATCAATCTAGGTCATGTTGAAGATCTAATACAGACTGGAGAAGCAGTTCACTCCTCCTGGCAGCTTAGTCTGAGCATGTAGAACAGGTGACAGCACTTCCTTTCTGGCTGATCAGCTTTTTGAGCTAGCAGCAGTTTAGCCAAGATCTTTAAAACAAGTCTAAAAGTTGCAAAATACCCATTTAATCTTGCATTCTTAAAACATGTGTCTCTCAAAGGCAGGTCAAGCAGCAGAAAGGCAAATCCACCTTCCACTCACAATTTCATAAAGGAGCTTATGCCTTACTATGTGTGTTCTGCAGTGAGAGGCAATCATTAAACAAGGAAGTTGTACTCTATGACAAATGTTTACAAAGCCATCTTCCTTGCAGCATTCTGTAATGCAGTAACTAAAGAGCCACGCTATGTTTTCCCAGAACTCAAATGAACTGTGCCACTGAGGTGGTTGTGTAATAGTGGCAAGGAGAGGCCACAAATATTTGCAAAAAGGGTGTAAACAAGGAATTTCATATGAAGCTGTTGAAACATGTGTAGGGATTAAAAAAAACAGCCTGAATTTGCCAGTTTGGATTCTACTCAGTCTGGTCTGGGTAAATCCTGCACTACCATTTTCATAGCTCTCTTCTCTTGCTTCTCTGCAGATCATGGGCACTTTCTGCCTCCTCCTTTCAAGTTTCTATCTGTCCTTATGTGACTGTCCAGTTATAATTACTGCAATAAACCTTGTTCTTTCCTCTTCAAGTCCTTTGCCTTTCCTGTTGACCTGCATCACTTCCCACGCCTCAGTCCAGTCTCAGGTTGCCACGGTCAATGTACCATTTGGAAGGAAATAATAGGTCCTGTGGTCACTTGAATCCAATAGAGAATCACAAGACAGAAAAGATGGAGAAGCTCATTTGGGAAAATACCTTATTCCACAAAAAAACCAAAAAAGCCCAAATGTTCCAAAATGAAATGGTTCTGAGTATTGAGTTCTTTTGGGAAAAGTCTGAAGCTCAAGTTTCTGTTCTGGAGGGGCAAATTATTTTTTGGAAATATGAGCTCTTTGCAATAATGAAAACATACACTTTATCCACATTGAAATGCCTCATTATGTTTGACTAAACCTGATCTTTTCTATTTATCTGAGGATAAATATTTCAGCTTAATAAAACCACAATTCTTTCAACATCTGCAGGAACTCAGTCATGCTTGTATGATAACAAAAGTCAGTAAGTCCTACCATTAGTTCAGGGGGAAATATAAATTCCTGTGTTGGATCCACAGGTGGGAATTCTTCAGGACTGCAAAGACCTGAACGGATCTGCAAAAAAATTGGGGGGAAAAAAAAGGAGAATTCATATTTTCAAAGTAAGTTGCAAGACTTTTTCAACAGACAAAGTTCTCTCCTGTGGTGACATTGAGTTTTAACAATTTATAGGCTGAGGTGCATTCAAAGATTCAAGACACCTAAATTAATTTATAATGTTTTGTTCTGTTATAGCTATTCACAAACTATTACTAAAGACAGGAGACTATCATACTAAACACTCTCAAGTGTTTGCTTGAAATACATCTACTGTGGGAACATGCAGCCAAATAAGTGCTGTTTTGTTGCATTGCCAGATACATGCTTCAAACCACCTTGGCAGCAGCTGGTCAACAATTTTCAGCTCTTAAAGGAGCAGAAACAATACATGTGCACAAACTTACACACACATCCAGTTACACTCCTTGGGGCTCTAAGGTTTTCACTGTCAGAACAAGCTTTCCTCCAATCACCAAAGACATTTTATTTTAGAGGCTCCTTAAAGTTTTTCAGTCAAAGTGAATTTACCCAATGAGTTCTAATTCTTCAAGATTAAGCAAGATGAAGTCACATTAGGTCACTATAGCCTCTTCTTGTGCATGATGGATGCACACAGGGAATGGAGCACCTTTCTGAAGGCCTTATGTGTACTGCAGTTCCCATGTGTGCTTTATATATAATAATTGTAGAACCTTTTCAGAAGAAACACAAATGAGGTGACTTGTGATTTTAGAATGTGCATATGTAGAGTGAGAATAAAACAATGTGTATTTTGAAATAATGCAAATATATTGATTCCTATAGAATGCAGAAGAATGAGACATTTCTTTCCTGAAGATCTTGGAGCTGCCAACATGCAATAACAGTTACAAAAGGCTTTCCAAGTACAAACTGACACTGACCAGGAATTGCTTTGTTTTGTCCTCAGAAATTCAGAGTTGGTGCCTCGAGCACACAGAAAAAAGTTGTGCTGATGGCTGCAGAATTTCTGTTAAGGGAATTCAACTTCACATCAAGACCAGCTTTTTTTAAGTAATGTGTCTCTGATAACAGTTTTCTTCCTCACAAAACAAAGTAGATTTAAATGTTTAATATTAAATTTAATATTCAACTCTTGCTGGGAAATTTCACTAAATAGGTTGAACCTGTTATCATTCTGACTACACAGCAATGCAGATATGCTTGTGCTCACCTTTCTGAAGCACCAAGAACACAGAGCATGTAGTTCACTCTGGGATAAATACCCAAGGCAGAAAAGTAGCTGCTGCCATAGTTCAATAAGGTTCTTTTCTACAAATTTTATAATGCAAATAGGAGAGAAAAAAAAAAAAAAAAATCTAATGTGACTAACCTGACCTCCTGTAGAAGATGAAGACACAAGCTCTTCCTGATCCAAACAACATTGTCCAGTTCCTCTGAGCTGACAACACGTTGGCTCCTAAAGAAATCATAGCCTACTCTATAAAAACAATGAAGCAGCTTTGTGATTTATTTGTAAATGAATGTTTTGATACTTCCTGTTCCAAAGCAGATTTGTTCAGTCACTTGAAGTTGCTCCAAGAGACCTTTTAAATCATACGGCCCCTAGGAGCGAGTTCCTTTTGCATACCCAAGTATCCATAAAGTAAATGGAAGAAACTCAAAATTACTTCAGTGGTGTCTGGATCAAGTCATTGGAACAGATGCAAAAGGTTTTGAAGTGCATTACAAGGGTACATGTAAACCTAAAGTCAGTAGCTCAGTTGTAGGTGCTCAGCACATTTAAAAACTAAGAGAAAGAGATTTCCAAAGGTTCAATCAAAAAAAATTTTCAAATTAAACTAGATTCCAGGTGGGTACTTTAAGGAGGCTCAGCCTTTCCAGATACCACCAACTGTCCCAAAATAAGAAATACATTTGAAAATATTGACCTACCCTAGCAAAAGATGTGTAGCTGTCTATAATAGGCCTGTATCCTGTGCAACGACACAAATTACCTGAAATAAAGCATATGGTGGTCAAACATAAGAAACCAGAACAATCTTTGGGAGCACTGACATAATCGGGAATGGCCTGGCATAGATTCTGTAGATATGAAATGCTGAAATTTATGTGTACTCTCAAATGAACAAAATCACATCTGTAAAAATGAGAATATTATTTTAATAGTGATTATGATGTAGGATTAAGATTTATAATTTCAAATGCTATATCTAATAAAAATATGAATTATTTTTATGAATATATGTAAAGAACAAATTATGAAAAGCATCCAGAAGTAAATACTGTGATTACTAATACCACCACTACAGTCTGTGGGTCTTATGATCCAATGAAAAATCTACTGCCATCCAGTCACTATGATGGTTTTCATATACAATTAATAACAGTAGTAAAATTTCTATGGAAATTTCTAACATTTCCTTCATGAAGTCAGAATTTTCTGGTGAGAGGTATCAATTATTTTGGGATCTATAAAAGACTCAGCAAACTTGGGACTAGAAAGTGAGTTGAGTTGTTTCACCTATTGTAGTAAATCTTGCTTGAAGAACAGTCAGTATTTCAGTGGGCTAAAATGTCATGTAATCTCTTTCCCCTGTAACTGTTGAAATCATATCATTGGTAGGTGAGTACTTACACTTCAGACAAAATAGAACCTAGATTTTCACTGTAGTCATTATAACACTGTACTCACACTGCACTACATTCAGGCTGCTGGTGTAGGAAGGCTATAAAAACAGGCTGTTCTAAACACAGGGATTTTCAGAAATATTTAATCAGTGCCAAATGCCACTGTGTATCCCATTTGAAGTCTCCAGTGTGAACTACCTTTTTATGATTTTGATGTCCTTAAACTAACATGACTATGATAAAATACTACTTTGGAACATCACCTACTGCTGTTTGAGTAAAATCATAATTATGACCTTGGCAATCAAACATTTATCTATTATACTTTTTACAGTTTATTATCTGAACCTACCATCCAGAGCAGAAATGATCTGCTCCATGGAAGGTTCTGCATGGTTTCTCAGTAAAGCATACATGGACATCACCATTCCAGGGGTGCAGAAGCCACACTGGGAGCCGTTGCATTTGGCCAGCCTTTCCTAGAACAAAACAGAACAACAGGCCCTGAATTCAAGATATGGATTCACTGCCTTTCTGAATAACCATCTTCAGTTATGTCATCTACCAACTGTAGGCCAGTAGCAGCATTTTGACTATCCAACTATGATCATTCATGAGGAAAATAGAGCAATCATGCAGTTAAAGGATAATATTTGCCCCAGTTTAGACCCTCATGTTCTTAATTCCTTGAAACGAGAGCAGAATAAGGCCCAAAACTTTCAGTTTCAACATCAATCATATGTTAAATGTTTCTAATCATGAAGGACAGAACACAGAGCATATCCTCAGCCAGAGCTTCCACACAGACCAGTCCCAGTGTCAAGACCCTTGGAAAATAATATTGAGGAAAAAAGAGGATGTTTAGAAAATGTTCTTAAATCTATGTGGTCAGACTGTGCTTTTCTAGGACAAGCCCCTGTGGAGGAAGAGCTGATCTAATCCAAGGGAAATCTCTGGCACACAGGGAAAATATCTCTGTTTTCATACCTGTCAGTTTGGTTGCCACCTGGAGTCACTCAGCCCTTAGTATGATATATGTAGTTATCTTGTCCTCAGTGAGCTGGCCAGATGCCATGCTGGTGACTAAATGAAACTGACTGATGCTTTCTTCTTCCCCATGCCCTTCTGAAAGCTGACACCCTAAATGGCATAAGGTTGGACAGTCCTGTCTTGTGGAGATTGTGATGTGCCCCTTGCATGGTAGTACATTAGGAAGAGCTCCTTCTATGCTCCATATGGAGCTAGTCACAACTCAGCAATTCCTTTATTAATTCCTAAAATCACCTGTTCATCTAAAAAGATTAAACAAAAGGCAGAGTTCCTAGAATCCATTCAGAAACTACATTGCATAGACTCAGAGCACCTTCTCACAAATCCCAGCTTCATTACAGACATAGGACAGGAAAATCTCATTATCTTGCAGCCCTACACAGTCCAGTTTAGTCTCACCTGAATTGGATGAATCCTGGTTTTTATGCTTCCAACCCCTTCCACGGTAGTGACAGCAGCACCATGCAGTGAGCATATGGGAAGAAGGCAGGAGTTGGCAGGATGATGTCTTTCAGGTGTGAAGGAGAACTGTGGTGGTAAATGGCTTTCTCATATGGGTCCATGGAGGAGAAAACAAAAGATGTATACTCCCACTAATCTAGAAATGCTCAGATTGAGCAGAAAGCCATGAAGAGAAGGGTATGCAAGCATACAAATTCCCACACTTGGACCATGAGGGTATAACCTGCTTCTACAGCTGGGATTTTGGCATCAAGTGACAAGCTTATCTGATTTTAAAAGTGTAATACTAAGTTAATTAAAAAAAAAAAAAAGAGTACTACAGATTTTTTTGAAACCCAAAGTCTAGCCAGATGTGATGAAGCCAAGCACAGCATTTCTCATGGAACAAAGTTTCAAGAGCCACAGAGAGAAAGAAAATAGATTTTCTAACTTTGCTGTGGATAAAACTGTACAATTATAATGTAATGCATGTATTGTGTAAGTCCATGGAGATTTTATCAGTGATTACATTAAATATATAGTGAAGACTTATTAACAGTGACATATCATCAAATAAGAATAAAAGAGTCAGGAGAGACAGATGACAGAAGAGCTGCTGAAATCTCAAACTATAAAGAACGCAATTTAAAAACACAGTTTCCCCAGAAAGTTTTGGAGGACTGGTGTTCAGCTTTTGTTTTGTTTTGATTTGTTTTATTTCAAAGACTGAAGAGAGAAGATCTAAATCCCTGTTACTGCATGATAGTGAGGCCAACCCTGTAATCACCTTTGTAGAAGAAGGCTGTGAGACTTCTAAATGTGTACCAGAACTCCCCAAAACCCATCTAAATTGAGAGAAACTAAGTATTTCCCATTAAACATCAGCTTTCTCAAAAGAGTAAATTACTATTTCCAAATGTTAGTGTGAGGATACTGTATCTGCTTGGTAACTGGATCATATGTGGATATCATCACAGTGCAGGCACCACAGCCTCCTACTCCACAGCCATATTTTGTACCTGAGAGACGGACTGCAAAGGAAGCTGTTAAAGAAAAAACTTCACAACATTCATAAGGTTTTTTTTACTTTATATTCTTCTGAGTCTCCCTTGTTCTATGTGCATGTGGAGAATTGGAGGGATCTTCTGACCAGACAGCTCCAAGATGAGAAAATGTGTACAAGATAGATAAAAAGAGAGCACATAAAGAGATGAGAAGGGTAAGAACAGAGAGAGAAATGAGTGTAAGGCAGACTCTCAATAAAGATTCTTTCAGTCCCTACAGTAAATATCTGGTAAATTCCCAAAAGACTGAACTCAGTACCCTGTAAGTGGGATGGGCTGAACAAATACAGCAATAGGTCTTTCTGTTAGCCTCAGTCATAACACATTCCTAACCCTTACACATAATTGTCTGTAACTTGCATTTGCAGAACAGCACCAGCAGATCTCGGTATGTTTGCAGTGTTGCTTCCTGAACACTGAAGGAGCACAATACCCAAGTGCATAATCCTAAATTCTGTATGGAAGGACTCCATCTATTATGTCCCTCAGTATAAAGGCTCCACCCTCAAATTACAACCTCCTTCTGGTGTTCAGTTGCCCTGCAGTCAAGTGGAATCTCCCATTTCCTTTCATTTTATTTCATTTCCTTTTCAGAATGATAGGTAGTCCTGTTACTCTTCCCAGAGGGTGCGTGCATTTGCATCCACTTTGCTTAGGTACTAGATGATGTCTTCCATCTGATTTCACCATGTTTCTAGATTTCTTTAAACCCAGTGCAATTTTATCCACAGGCACATTCCCACTGATAATCAATATATGTATAATCACATCACACTGCTTGGCTGGTAAAGAGTTGCTGATTATTGCACTGAATGCTTGGACAATGCACGATGCAAGCTAATAAAAAACCCCTGCAGCGAATACATTACTTTCCACTATTGCCCTTCCCCAGTTAATCCTTAAATTAATGTTGGTTTTCTTCCAACACAGAGGCTTTCAATAGCAAAGATAAACACACTTGCTTAACCTGCATGGCAGCTTCTTAGCTGGGATAACTACCACTGAAGTCAACAGAGCCCTGACAGCAGTTAGCAACCTGAAGAATCTCAAATGACAGAAAATAAAGATAATTAGATAATAAAATAAACTTATATAATGTATTCAGTCCTTCAAAGAGTTTTGCATACTATGGAAACAGTTCTGTGTTGATTCCTTTAGTTACTATTTTCATAAAAAATATACTGAAAGGTTTGTTGTGCTTTGGAAATCTGTAAAAATGCTTAGGCAGTATTTAGAATAGAAAGACTCAAACTTCACAATGTTATGCCCACATAACTAACACATATAAAGCAGATACAGCACTAGACTGCTCTGTTGAGAATAAATACAAGGTTATTTCTACTTATTGTTCTTTTTACATTGGTTCCAAAAGAAATGTGAAATAATTCTTCTTAATCCCCAGCTGCAGTGATTTATTGCAGTGAATTATAGAACTCAAAGATGAAGTTCAAAAAAAGGATATGCTTCTTTCTTAGATAATACAGCAGCAATTCTTCAGGATCTGCCTGTCTGTCTGTTACCTATGTTATGAAATTAAAAAAAAAAGAGAATATGGGTTAGAGAGGGATCTAATATAATGATCTCACAAGGATTAACTATGATGTTGAACTGCAGTGACTGTGGATTAATTTGGTGTATTTGTTCAGCAACAATATATTGTCATTTGATCACAATCTGCAGATAAATAAATTAATTGGTCAGGAAGTACTGGTCAAATATGTCCTTTTAAAGTAAAAGAAATAACAGTTTACTTAGAGAACTGAAAGGAACTAGAGGCCAAGTAAGTACTGGATGGACAAGAATAGACAAGTAAGTGTCTTTGGACTAGACCCTTTATTGATTCTTATTAGCATGAATCAGAAATCTCTTCATTTTAAAGCCACGGACTTGTGTGTGTGAATATTCTGAGTATTTTTAAGCTCCTTGAAGTTGATATTAACCTTTTCATTTGCAGAGACCCATCAGCATAAAAGCAGAGGAAAATGCAGAGCAGGGAGGATGCATAACTAAGCATATTTTCAATATAATTAAGTTTAATGCGTATGAATGGGGCTTACGCAGGCCTTGCTTTAGCCTTGTCTCAAGAATGTTGCTGTATCAGCAGTGTGCTTCAACTTGTTGGAGACAAGATAATACAGACAATTCTGAAAACATTGTTTAGGACTCGTTGCTGCAGAATGAAAAGAGACTGAGCCTTGGCTTCACTCAACAGTTCTGCTATATCAGCAGCATACTCCAATTTATCAGGTGTAAGACAACATGAACTAGTTCAGGAATTTATTTGGAACTGCAGAATGAAATAAGGTTCCAGAGTACACCTTTAAGCACAGTTAGCATGTAACAGATTGGAAAAAAAAAAAATGGAATCACTTTTCCCTAATTCACTTGGTTAACAACAGCCAGTACCTTCTCCTCAGAGTATAAAAATGTTGACCAAAGAACTGAAAAATATCTCCAGAAAAACAAATAGCTAGGTTTGGTGGGTTTTTTTTTGTTTTGTTTGTTTGTTTGTTTGTGGGTTTTTTTGTTGTTTTTTTTTCTTAACAAAGAAAATCCTTCTATTTCAGCTTATAATATATTTTAGGTGACATTTTTTGTTAAAAAGGAATTCTTATTCATTTAACCTTCAAAGTCAGAGAAAGTGACAAAATGTCTTAGAAAATGATAGGTGAGCTTTTAGCATGAAGAACAGAAAAAAATAATTAACTATTTATTTTCTTTTGATGAATTACTGAAACTATACCAGTAAGCAGTGTATTATTTTACTAGTGATGTAATTACTCCAACTACATCAATTTTAGAAGCATTAGTATGGGGTTTTAATAAACAGCTAACAAATTATAATTCTAACAATTCTGTGATATAAAGGGTGATATAAAGTCACTGAAACTATATAAAAACTGGTAGAAAGCAGGATACTATAAGGAAGATCAAAGACAAAAGATGATTATCCATGAATAAACTGTTGCTCCAGAATAGCAGCTTTGCAGAATAAGAATGGTAAACATTGAAGCACTGCTGTTCAAACCCCAAACAAATACCAATATTTAAAACTTACCTTCCTGCCATTCACAAAGAACACGAGCACATCTGATTGTTGAGGGCAGACCATGCTGTTGCATTAAAGTCTGAAAAATAAAGCTTTACACATCAAGAGACATTAATAGAATTCTCTATGCTCCTAAAGGTCATATGAGTTTGCTTTGTCCTGCTGAAGTTATTTTCAGACTGAGTATCAAATTAGGTAGATGGGGAGGAGCCAGTATGCCATTTCTCAGCAATTAATGTTCAGATGCTAATGCACCAAACTTTCTACTCCTACTCCCCACCTCAACTATTCTCTGGTGAGCTGAGATAATCTGGGGAGAATCTAAGCCCCCCTAATTCTAGCCCTGTAACCTAAGAGATAAGGAACTTAACTGTGAGGGGGAACTGTGTTTGAGCTACAAGTGCCAGGCCTATTTTTTTTTTATATTGTCCAGTAACTGATGAATTTAGAGTACGTAGGAATGCCTGAAACTAGAACTTAGCACATGCAAAATTACTCACTTCTGCGAGGTGTCAAAGACTTAAGCTGTGGAGCCATGCTTTCTTTTAGTTTGTCACTGACCTGAGCTATCTATTTTATTTTTTTCCTGCAGAGTTACCAAGTTTTAAGAAATTCAAGATTACTACCTATGCACACATTTAAAATGTCCTTCTGGTTATCTCTATGGCACGCCAGCTCTATGCTCTGGCTGCTGTGGGTGCCGTTACAAGGTGACCATACTCTAGATGTGCTATTTTCTTAGAGAGAAAAATCCCAAACCCTGATTTGGAATTCTAGATTCTTATCCATTTTGCTAGATGCACATTCAGGAAGCAAGGTCATTAATCTTTAAATGCTTTATTACAGCTGTTCTTTTGTTTGTTTGTTTGTGGGGGTTTTTGTTTGTTTGTTTTGGGTTTTGTTTGTTTGTTTGGTTTGGTTTTGGTTTTTAGAGGACAGTTATGTGTAGTGTATGTCTTTCAAAAGCTTTCATTTGTGTATGTACATGTCTTTTGTTTCATCTACCATTTTTACATTTTACAGCAGAAGTCTCTATATTTCATTTAAAGTCAGTACTGGCTTGTAGGGCAAAATAGTCAATCCCAGATCACTTAGCACTCCCCATTAGAAGAAAATGATCGTCAGCAGAGATATGCTGCTTCTTTTGTGTTTTAGCCCCTGATGTATTCCTGAGAGCTACCACAATGCAAACACTGAAGCGACTCAGTCACTAGGTCCTGTAGACAAAGGCCCTACCAGGTCCTGTCAGCTGCAGCACTGCTGTAGGTTCAAGGGCCTGAAAAAGAACCAGACCCAATATGAGATTTTTTTTCAGAATACTAAGCCTCCAAACCAGAACCTAGTATTTTATGTTAGGTGTTTAAGCTTACATACACACAGAATGGGAGTGCTGAGGGTGGACAGTTATAGAAACACTTCTTTTGTGAAGAAAATTAATAGAAGGAAATAATCTCAACCATCTCCAGTTTGGGTGTTTCTATACAGTGCACATTAATGTGTCAATAGCCATCCAAAGTGTCAGTCACTTCAGAGTTCTAACCTTTCTGCTTAACTAGCCCCTTGAGTCTGCACATTTTAAACAATATTAAAAATGTAACAAAAAAGAAAACTTCTTTCATAATATCCCATGTGGCCATTGTATCATCTGTCAGGATGCTGATATTTTTAGCTTTCATGCAGTTTTTCAAACACCTAAAAGCCAGGAGACAGTTTAATGCACTTCAGCTCCCCAAACCCCCAACAATCTGTATGTGCTACATGTATATATTTTACTGAGACAACCAGACAACAGTGCCACTTGTGAAGAGGCAGGGAGGAGCCCTTGATAATAATAACTGACAAGCAGAAAACAAAGCACAGATCTAGAACATGATAAATCCTTGGAGTGTAAACATCTCAGCACTGCAGCTGAGGACATGTCATTCATTGCCTGCAAGGGTTGGGCCATGATTTTCACAAGATTTGACTTGCCTGGAACTAGCCAGCTCCTGTGCTGACACACATTACTTAGGAGAACAACAGAAAACACCCCTTCCCCCCAGTTCAGTACCCCTATATGCTCCCTGCTTCCAGAATTTACCTGTCTTTTGGGGCTGTAATCAACATGTGGGGTGATGAGCTATCATTAACAAGGCTATGCAGTGAAACTAAGATTATGTTTCAGATCAGAAAAACTAATTATGGCAGCAGCATTCACATTTCATTTGATTTATTGACTTTCTTACAATGTATAGAAGCCAAAGTAATACAAAGAGAAGTAAAAATCAGTGGGGCTTCACCTGCCTAAATCACACTTCTAGTGTCACTTCAGATGATTTGCTTGGCCTCCAGTTGCTATATCGTATCTTCCAGTCCTGTGCTCTCCTGTCTCCTAGTCTGGGCTTTCTTGTAACATCCAAAATGGTCTAGACACATTTAAACAGCTTAGTTTCACATTCTCATAGTGGTTACAGAGAGACAAACAAGTTGAAACAATAAAGACTTTATACCTTAATAGACCAGGAAAAGTTTAACCCACTAACCTGATTTCTGTCACAGATACAGTTACAACTGATAAAGAGATGGGAGGCAAGAAGCGGAAATAGTCTGAGGAAAACTGAGGAGCAGTGAAATAGTAAAATAATGCAGGCTGACATGTCAAAAATTTAGAGGCATTTATTTTCATTACAAATGGCAGTTTTCATGGCTCTGGAACTATCTGACCTGTGAGTAACTGGAAGAGCAATTGCTACGCTCAGCTAGGAATAACTCATGCAGAGGTTCACTGAAACCACACACTGAATGTACAATCCACCTATTTTCTCAGATCTACTTTCTCATCAATGAACTTGCTGCAAGTTTTCAGCTGCAACTTTGGGTAACTTCTGTACACTCACTAAAAAAGTGATTTCTTTGTGTTAGGATGTATGCCAGACCAAAGCACCAAACTCAAACACCATGGAGATTTGTGTATTTTTGTGTGCATTTAGAACTGAAATCTCAGCTTTGTACTTCAAGAGAAGGAAAAGCTGAAGTTCTCAGTCAGTTCAATATTGTGAATTCTGATGCTGAAATTTTAATATTGTGGCCTGAGGTTTCATAATATATTAGCTTTGGTATATTCTATGTAATTTCTTGGTCTCATCTTAAGTTCCAAATATATACCTATTTCAAATTTACTAACACCAGAATTTCTGTTACCATTTAATAAAGTACTGCTTTACATTTTCCTGTTTTCTTCAGTTGCTACTACTTGGGTGTGGTCTAATCCTACCACAGCCTAGGCAGCATCAGATGATGGGTAGTTGCAGATCATTTTTTGATCTCGTAATGTTTTTTCTATTTTCTTTATGTCAGAAGTGGCCAAGAGTGGAAAAAAGGTCTTAACTGTACTTTCATGGCTCAATATAGTCCTGAGCACAGGATTAAGCACTGCTTAAAGAATCCTTTCCAGAGATAGGTTTGTCCAGTCTCCTATTCAAAGCACACTGAACTCCATGTCAGTTTTGCCATTAAACTCAGAGGCGTTTGGCTTGTTCCATGAGAAAAAGAAAACTTCTGGTGTAAATTACAGTTAAGTGATTCTTCCAGCTTCTGGGTAAAAATTAATCTCCCATATATGTAGGTCAGCCATAGCAATTTGCCTGGCATAGGAAGAGAAAATTCTTGCATCTTGCATGTTTTTAACAAAAAAAATGTCTGTGCCAAAAGAATCTAAAGTAACTTTTCTATGAATCACAGCATCACTTCTGATCCAAAAGGAATTGAATGTAACAAAGTTCTGATTCTTCAAAAATTATCTCTGTGCTCATACTCTACTGCAAGACTCAAATCTAAATTAGAAAATTAGCTGAGCCATTAAAAAGTAATTTTCCTATGAGGTTAAGTGGAACAAATGGCAGGAAGTTACCTAACATATCTGTACTTCATCCTAACTTTCTTCTCCTGCAGTGTTTGAGCTAAGCTGTTCAACAGATCTTTCTGGCTGAATATATACGCTTCAAATACAGGAGATTTATTTCTAGCAATTAAATGCAGTAAATTAAGCAAAGTACTGTAAGGAATATACTGGATGGAGAATGAAGATAATAATAAAAGAAGCAATCTGCGTATTTTTGGTAGCTGATTCTATTCTGAAAATGAGCAAATATATTTATCAGTGTGAACTGGAGCAGCAAATCAGTTTTCCACTCCATTCCATTCCATTCAGGTCTTGTGCACTCTGGTTTGTCATTTACACAGATATGGCCCGAGGAGTGGAGGAAGCAGAATCATTGTTTGTCATCTAAGAGAACAAGAAAGAAATTAAAAGAGTGAGTTGTTAATATTATTTGACTGACAATCTCCCAATATTGTCCAAGTCACTCAGCAGGGTGCTCTACAGGAGATACCGACAGAAGATGGCTGGAAGGAAGGTCAGCAATAACTGGTGCCAGGGCCAAACAGGGATGGAGAAGCATGGTCTCTGCACTGGCAGACCTCACCTTCTGCAAGCTCCCGTGTTGAAAGTAAGCCCAAGAACCTACTGATCTGTGGGCCAGTGATGCCTCACCATGACCACAGAAATACTACAAAAGTAATCTGAGAGAGCTCAAAAGTTTTCATGGCAGAGCCTCAGAGGTTCAGGGCACAGTATGGATTTATTTGCTGACAAGAATCTTGCTTCACAGATATTGTAGGCTAAATAAAAACTTAAACCATAAAAGAATTGTAACAGCAGTGAAAACATGACTCCAGTGAAAAGTTGCAGAAATCATAAAAGTATCAGCATTATAAGAAGTGTATTGCCTAGTTTATTTTTCTTCTGTTCTCTTTCCCCTCTACTCTGCCCTAGGGAGACCACATTTCAACTACTGTGTTCAGTTCTGGTCTCTCCCGTTCAACAGGGACAGAGAAATGCTAGAGAGAGTCCAACAGAGAGCTACAAAGATGATTAAGGGACTGGAACATCTCTCTTATAAGGAAAGGCTGAGAATCCTGGAACTGTTTAGTGTGAAAAAGAGAAGACTGAGAGGGGATCTTATTAATGTTTACAAATATCTGAAGAGTGAGTGTCAAGTAGAAGGGCCCAGTCTCTTTTCAGTGGTGCCCTGTGATAGGACAAGAGGTAATGGTAGCAAGGTAACACACAGGACATTCCACCTCAACATGAGGAAAAACTTCTTTACTGTGAGAGTGACAGAGCCTTGGAACAGGCTGCCCAGATTGGTTGTGGAGTCTCCTTCTCTGGAGACTTTCAAGACCTGCCTGGATCTGTTCCTGTGTGGCCTGCCCTAGGAAGTCCTGCACTGGTAGGGGGTTTGGACTCAATGATCTCCAGAGAGGTGCCTTCCAATCCCTAACATTCTATGATTCTATGATTCTATGTATTCTTTTGTTAGCTCTGAGTTCATTATTTTTCTTCCAGAGAGTACTGGGCATAGCAAGGAATACTGGAATGAGGTGACAGTGCCGTAGTGCACATCACTGGGAGAAAGCACCTGGAAGGAGACTGAAGATGCTTGGAGGCTGATCCATTGCATGTCAGTAAGAGGAGCTATTTAATCCTCTATGTGATTTGACATACAGAAGAAGGGAGAGAGCTTCAAGCAAAGAGGAAATTGTAAAAATATGTAAATTTCAAATTTAAAAACGTATACAAAACCAAGGAAATTCCAATACAATGCTTGAATGACTTTTTTTTTTTTAGTAACTTGCATGAGTGAGACCTGTTACCAGTTATTTCAATAACAGAGTCATATGATATTGCTCTACACAAAGCACGCCCAGCTGGAGGCATTGTTAGTCACCCCACCATTCAAAGGTGCCAAAAGCAGCATGCACTTCTATCCAGGGATACTTAAGCAGACCCTTCCCCCACCTTCCAATTACCATCTCAGTGAAGTCATCTGCACAGCTCGCCTGTATTTGTTCACTGGTCAGAGGGCTGTTCAGTGTAAAGGTCTTTTTCAGTCCTCTTTCATTCCTCACACTAGTTACTGCATCTCTCAAAGCAAAGAACACAGAGCATCCCAAGAAAAGTCCTGCTTCACCTATCCCCTGAAAAAGAAAAAGAAAAGAAGTCAAATAGGTGTAGGTTTTGAACAGATGAGAGGACTGCATGCCAGATCAATATCAACTTACAAGCTTTAAATTCAGTGACTCAAAAAGGACTTTGTCCTTCAGAAAGGAAATTTGTGTTAGATTTAGTGGAAGCAAGCTTGGGTCACACCAAGTCTTCTGATGGTAGCTGCTTCCAGGGAGATAAAGAGGTTGATTTCAAATATTGGCTATTGATTTTAGGATCTTCTTGTCTCATTGCTAAACTGAAGTTTAGAATAATTTGCAGATACATCAATACAAACCCAGGTACAGATACAACTAAGAAACAAAGCCTCAACTCATGGTAACTCCCTGCAAACAAACACCACTGACCTCAGTGGGCTTGATTTCAACTCACTGGTTCTGATGCAAGATTCACACTTGTTCCTTATCACAAAGATAGGTCAAATCCACCTTTATTCCATAGTCCTTTCAGTGCTGTAGTGTTGAACATTTTAATCTGGACTGGAATATTGCAACTGAATCTTACTTATCTCCTTGCTAAAACCTGAGAACCAAATGTTTCCCCAAATATGCTGCATGAAGACAGAATCACACATTCCTTCAGTGAACTTTAAGGGTAAATATAGGAGATAAGTTCACAGAGAAGGATAAAAGCTCTTTTTGAAGAGAGATAGTCGCATCAACTCTCTAGATCAGCTCCAAGTCAACTATGTAACTACTTCACATAGCTATTAAAAAAAACAAAAAACAAAAACCAATTTTTCTAATTATGTATTACTGAGACAGCTTTAAGTAATCTTAAAGCACCTATATGTTCTTTAATTACTTTTGCCATAAAATATGCTTTTGCCTCCTGTTGTGCTGTTTTATTTTACTGTATTCAAAAAGTATATAAATTAACTGAAACAAATGGAAATTTGAAGAATCTTGATTTATCATTACTACCTATATGCAACTGGACAGAGTATTTACTGGTGTAAACCAAAGTAACGATTACATCAACGGAATACTTGAGACAATCTCATATAAATACACACATACAGTCCTATTTCTTATGCATAACACATGTAAGCAAGCTACACACTCTCATTGTCATGGTTTCTCCATAAATTTATTCAGTATTTTTACTCTAACCCTTCAGTTACTTTTACTATAAGCCTAAAATTACTACTTGCCAACCACGAAAGATAGGCAACAATATCCCACATTAAGTCTTTTCATACTAGCTTCCCTTTATGTAAATAAACCAATCTTATGGATACTTGTTTGAAATGCTAACTAAGAGGAACTAAAAACTTATATATGTTCTGTATTAGAGTAATTTTTCTGTTTATCCTGGAATCTAAGAATTAGGCCCTGTGGTTTGCTTACCTTGGATGCATAGATGGCATAAGGATTTTGGGAGGATGACAGCAAGGAAACATTAAACTGTTCTGGAATATCACAAACAGCAGGGATCTTATACTGATCTGGACCCCGAGTGTAGAGAACTCCTTCTGGAGAGTACTTTAATTCCTCCATTGTGTACAGCCCAATACCTTGAACAAATGCACCTTCAATCTTTAAATAAGAAAAGAAATAGCATTCACATTCTCACGGTTGATAAAATGGGTAAAATTTCGTCAAGAACTGATTTGTATCACCAGCTCTTAGAAGACCATTTTCTTCCCTGTTTGCCTAATGGGATTCTTCAACATTTTGGGGCTACCTTGATTAAAAAAGTTTTCACACTCCTCTCTCATATCAGCCAGAGAGAAATGCTTTCATGGTGAAGCAACGAGATCTGCAGACCAGCCTGCAGTGAATAGAGGTTTCCCCTGCTATCAAGTGGCGAAGGCAGGTCAAACAACAGGAGAATTTGGAGACTGTAGATCACAAACAGGATTTGAGTCCAGTTGATAGTGGGCATACAGACATACAAGAAGTACTACATGTTCACACCATGGATAAAACTCAGGTTTCATTGTCATCTGCAAAGCTCTGACACTGACTCAAATGGAGCAAGTCTAGAAGTAAAGGACCTTCTAATATGATGTATGACTTAGAACATTATCTAGTAAGAAATCAACATTTTCTGGATTAATGAGGTAGTCTTCATTTCAGATAAAGCTATCAGTGTAATAGAAATAAGACAGCAAGAAATTCTTGGCACATACCTGTCCTATATCCACAGCTGGATTTATACTGCATCCAATGTCCATAACAATGTCTGTTCTCAGGTTCTGTCAATAAATTTCAAATGCATGTTACTGAGAGAGATGCATGGATTGGAGGTATTAGAATATAACATGGATTAGAGTTGCTATTCAGGGGAATAATATATGCTAATATAGAAGCCACTCTGTGTACTCAATTTCAAAGTAATTTATAGTGCCCCATTATGGGCAAAATGGTCTTGTCTCAACTTTAACAGAAGTTTAGCTAGAGACAGCCCTGTCAGATTTTTCCCATTGCATAAGGAAATCCTTCTATAAATAAGTACAGATTAAGAGCATATGATCATCAGTCTCTGACATTTAGCTGTCTAGATGGTCAAAAGCCTGGAAATAGAATATTTAGCTCTGCTGTAATTTGCTTGCTGGCAAAAAGGGAGAGATCAAGGAAGGAAGATGTCAGACATCTGCCACAACCCAAAAGGTGAATGCATATGACATTAATACAGACATACCAAAAGCTGGTTAACACTGCACAGCTTTCATTCTGCTCCCCCTGTAATCTGCATTTACACTGCTGATCTATTTGCTATTTTGTGAAGAGAGATGACTTACTAATGCAAAATTTGAATGGTTGTTGGAGCATCCAGGGATACAAAAAAACCTCATTGACATTATTTACAAAACTTCCATGAGATGCAGTTGTTACCTTGTGATCTCCTGTTAAACAGTTAATTTCAACCTCTGAACAAGCAGCTCCAAAAAGAAAATATGTGAATGGCTGTCCTTCCCCTTTCTCCCAATCCATGTTTTCATTGTAACCTCTGATGGAAGAAACAAAGTCCACAAGAGGAAAATCAATGAATGTTTGCATTGTAACAAAGCAGATAAGCACAAGAAAGTTTGAAACTACTTCAAGTGAAATGTTAAATAACATGTCAGAACTCCAGCAGTTAAGTTTCATGAAATTCTACCACTTTGCCCTCCTACTGATGTGGGCAGCAGTCACTTTCTTGATGCTCTCTGGTTTGCTAGTGGTCAAATCATGGAGCAAAGATGGGACAAAATATTCTTTCAATGCTTTCTAGAGAGTCCACATAAGGGCTAGGCATAAATTAGCACTTCAACTTTATAATCCACACCCTATATATCAGAGATTTACATAAAACATAAACTTAGCCGTTACAAAGAACTACTGGACAGGATCCTCTATTCACAGCATTGGTTAACTTCAGAAATAAGTCCCAGTCTAACATACATATTTTTAGGGAACAAAATATATTACCTAAAGTAGCCAGTAGCTGAAAGGCTCACACTCTGTTCAAAAGCTTCTTTAATCTGTAAAATATAGCAGTGCTTGTGGTAAACCATGGAAGGAGTCAGGAAGGAACACAGCATACATATATTTACTTAATTTACAGATACTCACTTATTTACATATATTTACTTAAAAACCAAACTGTAACAAGTTGTAAAGAAAGGAATGCTAGTGGAGTTAAATGTGTTTAGCTGCACATGCATGCACTGTAGAACTAAAATTTCTTCGGATGAGCTGTGTGAATTTATTTGGCAATATGATAAGTACTAAACCTGTCAACAGTGGTATTCTTGAAGAATCTGTATTACTGGTAATGCCAAGTCAGAAATGGCCCCTCAGTGTTTCTGCTCAAATTCAATAGAAATGGGTCCCTCTTTGTCAATTGGACAGATCTGGTTGATAAGTCACTGACATGAAAGATCTGCATGACCTATTTGTACAATAGTGACAGCTGACAAGAGAAATACCACGTGCAGTGTTCTTCTGCCCATGAAAAAAATGCCAGTGTGAGGTCCCAAATCTATTCCTTCTCAGTGATTCTCATGTTAGTTTTATTCAGTTTACAAGTCAAGAAGTTAGGGTGTTTTAAAATTTTTAATTAGTTGTAACTTACTGACTTTGCAAGGTGTAAAAATTCTTCTCTACATAGATGAACATTCTTTCTTAGGTCAGCCATTTCTACTAACATTTTAGGTGTGTCTGAATTATGCAAATTAATTCAGCACCTATTAGAGATTATCTTTGTATACATAGTCAGTTATTAAGCTACCACATGTATTCCAACATTATTTGCTATTGCTAAGAATTACTACTGCTAAGAAAGTGTTTACAGTTTCACAGTTGTTAGAGTATTTAATTACTTGAGAAGAAACACCTTAGTGTACTGGATCTGTAAATGGATCCCTGCAGCAGGCTTTTTATTAGTCTGTAGATAACAAGCAATACCGGGTAAGAGAACAAACAGGTTTTCTTCTAACATCTCAATACATAGGACTACATTCTCAGCCATGTCTTCATAAAAGTAGTTGATATTCTAGCAGAAAACTTTTAGCTAAGAAAATTCAGTTTCTAGCCCTAAAATTCTTTCCAGTTTCAGGTCACCACCACGCAGGGGCCATTTATATACACAGCTTTAGCACTACTTCTGTACTACTCTATTGCAAATGTAACTAATTATATATTAGAGCAATGGGAGTAAGGATTCCTGCTACCTTTTGTGCAGTTCTGTAATACACTGCATATGGGAGAGAGATAAAAGAAGTTGAGAAGGCTTCTCTTTATTGATTTTGTAAGACTAAAGAAAAGCCATGTAGGAAAACTGACACTGTAATGCATACACCCTGACAGTCCTTTGGCGACAGCTTGCCTGAGGGTAAGATAGGGAGGGTCATGTTATTGCACAAGCTGGGATTATTTTGTTTATGAAAAACTCCTCTGTCTCCAAATGTGACCACACAGATAACTAAAAACATTTAGTAGGATTTACACATCTTACCCAATCATTCCAGGTTCCTTTTGGATTCTTGTTAATGATAGGCTGTAGGCGTTTCAGAAGAGTTTGGCAAGCATCCTGATGAGACGTCAGGAGAATATAACACAAAATTAAATCAGATATGTTTGGTACTATTCAAGATATGGTCTAGGTAGTACTTAATTAGTGAATATGCTTTACTGTCATCTTGGTTGGATAGGAGGTATCATTTCAACTGCACAGACACAAACCTTATAAAGGGTTAAGTTACAAGGGCTGGAATCTGCACTAATCAGCAGAATTATAACAGGAACAGCGTACAAGATTTGTATGTGACTTGTTAGTTTATCAGATGAAACAAGGATTTTGTCAAATATAAGCCTTTTGGAGAAAGTTCAGATCATATTCTGTAAACTCATAAGCACCATTACTAAGAAACTGTCAACAAGTCATGTTTCTCCTTGACAGACTGTGGTGATATTATTGGTAATCTCAAACCTGATTTATATGGGATCATTAATGCTCTAAGTTTGACAGGCATTAAATACCAGGAGGGATAGGATGTTTTGTTAAACTAAACACTACACTTTACCTTCACAGCCATGCCATTGACATCTGTCCCTGCAGATCCTACTGAGGCACATGCATTGGGAACAGTTGTTGTGCTTGTTTCACAGAAGTGAATACATGACATGGGGATGTTCAATTCCCGACTAGCAACCTGTTTCAGGAAGAGCAACATATTCTTTATTTTAGAAACATGTCTAAACACTCCCAACAGTTCCCCAGTACAGGAGAAGTCATCAATACCATGAAAGATGAAGTTTTAGCAAGTCATCTTCAAGATTCCAGGTGAAATCTTTCTTCTCAGTTTGTCAGTACAAAGAAACAGAAAAGAAGGGCAATATTTTATCTGTACTCAGACTCTGGATTGAGACTCATGTCCAACACTTGGTTCCTGATTTTGCTGCTTATATCCTTCATGACTTAATGCAGATTTTGCAGGTCCAAATCCCAAGCTTTCATTGATGTGATAAATATCATTACAGACCCACCTCTCAATTATTCATTAAACAAATATAATAATAATATGGACTGTATACTTACCTGAATATTGATTGTCTTTATTTTTTTACCATGGGTTTTATTGGCTCAGCCTCAAAAAATAATCTTATTTCTAACAAGCCTCTTCACATACCATTGGAAGAATAAAAATCAATCTGTTTTTTCTTTCTGCTGTCTCTCTGACTCTTAATGAAGATATCTTCACCTTCTAACTCCATCAAAGAAGCAGTAGATGCTGATAAAGAAACTGTCCTGGTACAGTAACTAACAAAGAAAAACTCTTCACACTGTTTATCTGTATGACAGATAAAGCACAAGGTAATATTTTTGTGGATCATTTGTTACCTGGATCATTTTTGTATGAATACCCTGTCCCATTTCAATTCCACCATGTGTCAGAAGCACAGACCCATCAGTGTAAATATGAACCAGAGCAGCAGCCTAAAAAAACCAACCAAACAAAATCAAGATGAGACTAGTGATAAATGTGTTGTATATGGTGATGGACTGATGAATCAGAAAAGGACAGATAGGCTTTTGAAGTGCATTTCAATGTATCTGTTTAATGCTTTTGAATAGAAGGCAAAATTTGGAATGCTAGTCCCTGCTCTCCCTCCATAGTGAACTTCAAAAGAATAAGATACAAATCCTTGGAGCTCTTCTTTTTCTGTTACTAGATTCTGAAATAAAACTACACCTGGCAACGCTATCTCAATGTCTCTAGAAGAGTACCTCCTCACTAGTGGCTCTACAGGTAAGTTGCTGCAAGTTCCATTTTCTCATTGACATTTAAAAGCCCTTGGACACAGGTTTTTCAACATCACAGGTTGGGCAGGCTGTCAGCATTACACACAGCAGTAACGTTCTGAATAAGTTTTTCTTCTTGGGCTCTGCTGGAAGTAGCACTATAGTGGTCTATAGACCAGAAAGGCCCTGTGACTCTGGTCTTAAACAGAGACAGACTGTTTTTTATGACACAAGCCAGTAAATTAATCTTCAGCTGATAAAATGATGTCTGTTCCAGAAATTCTGGACATCTACGTTAGAAAAAAATATGAAGACCAAAAGTAATACTGTCCTCCTTTTCTTCCTTAAATTTAGTCTTTGATAACATCAAAGGGTTAACTCTTTAAGAATAACATCCCATAGTATCCCATGGACAGAAAGCATAAGCTCAGAGCTATTTCTAGAATAGATAACTTATCCAGTGAACAATTTGCCATCAGCCCTCAAGATACTTTCAACTTGTCTATACCAATGCCACATCCCAAGGGATGTGGCTGGCCTTTAAGTAGGCAGGGTCCAAGCTGCCTGGGTCCTAAAAACCAAACAACTTTGATCTCAGCTTGAAGGGAGCTAGAAGCTAGTGTAGACTTCAGGGAATAACCATTAGGATGATGATGTTTTTCCAGAAGTTGAAAGAAAACATATTTGTTTTGTATCCTAAAGTAGAGTAACTATAATCTTTTATGGATAAAAAGCTTAGTTCTCTTATTCTTTAAATAAACTGACCTGAGAAAGATAACGTGTGCCTAGTCCAAATGGAAACTTCAATGGTACAATGGCAATCCCTTTTTTCTTCCAGTAATTTTGTTTGTTAAATTCCTCAACAGCCATTTTCCTACTGTAGTATGCAGATTTCTCCATACATTCATTCCAACATCGTATTAAGTTCTGTGGATCAAGCTTTTGTTTGAAGTGTGTCTGCTCGTTCTCCTTATACATATTTATTTCTCTAATCTGAAATAATAAAATTAGCAGCTTTCACACAGTCCTGTTAAAGGCAGCCTAACCATCTGGGGGACACTAGCAGAGAAGAAGTTTGCCTTATGTTTTTTTAACCATTACCAGTTTTGTTCAGTTTGTAAGAGCACGCTATTCATTCAACAACCAGAAATTGATTTAAAAAAATAGTAATTTTAGCACGAATTATGTTTGACTTAGAAAAGATTTGTTCAAACAGTTGAGCTAATCTAAAGGGTTTTAACTTTCCAACTGTAGAGATTTCATTTCAGAAAGAAGATGCCTTCACTTTGTCACCTTTTCTGGTGGTAAACCGGTTTTATCTGCAACTGCTGTTATCCAAGTTTCTGTCACCAGTCCTGACTGGGGAAAGCCAAACCCTCGGAACGCTGTGTTTGATGGCAAGTTGGTTTTACAGACATAAGCCCAGCACCTCAAGTTGGGAATCTTGTATGCATTGTCCATTTTTAATAAGGCTACTTCTGCTACCTGAGGTAGATGACAAAGAGGTCTGGTTAGATGTCACAGTGGTGCTTCTTTCAAATTCACATTAAAATCTTTCTCATCTCTTATAAAGACCTTAACTTGACATAATTAAAATTGAGTTTCTGTTAGTCACTGGTAGTAAGAATGTTCTTATTCACACACACAGACTTTATTCATACATTTCTCATGCAGCATATTAGTTTTCAGTTATTTTTTGATATTCACAAATATCAAAATACAGCTGATATTATTAGTAGTTAAGTGCTGGTCAGTAGTTAAGGATGTAACAAATGCTTCATTTTACACTTGATATTGCTTCTACTTTGATATCAAAAGCCACACAGAACTTAAAATAGGCAGACTAGATTTAAAGCAATAGGAGCTGTGAAAGGAACTGATGAAAGCATTCTGAATTATCACATCTTATGGAAATCTACAGTTAAGAATTAGCTCCATGAGAAAGCATATGCAGTCTACAGTATCTTCTGGTCCTTACCTTTTAGAGGTTTCACATGGCAAACACAAAAACATAAGAAAAGGAAAATGCCATATTAGATCCCTCATATTAGGCTCTAGGAGTCAGTATCAAAATAAGTAAACTAAAAAATGTTTGGATGCTCACTGTCTCTCTTCAGTGTTAAGTAGATTTCTCAGAATGGCCAATTTAAGGCTGTATTCCTATGGTTCGTGCTGAACTTTAAACAATAAACCTCAAAATATGTCTGCATAGAAACAACTGAAGATAGTTTTGCTGTAATAGCTACACAAATGAATAATGTCAAATAATGCTACCTTTTCCACTTAGGAAACATAAGCTGAAATGGTTTTTTTGTGGAATGAAAAAAAAATAAATTATATTTTGCAGGTTTTTTTATTATGACCACAACTTTTATGGACATCAAACAAAGCATGTGTATGAAGCTGAGTAGTTTTAAGAGGGTTGTTTGATAAATCAATGTATTGCTGTAGTGCAACTACTAGCTATGCCAAAGCTTCCCAGGATTTCTTCCCAGAAATGTCTTGTTCTAATATTGATGCAATCACAGATAGTTAAAACATATGATTAATTGTTGACTGAACAATAAGTTAAGCATAGGTTAATGCTACTCCACTCCCATGCTGGAAGACTGATCTTTATTATTATGAACATCAAGTACTTTGGCTCTCTCTGGGGCTAGGATCCCATAGCATAAGGTCCTCTCTAAAGAAAGAATAAATCCCAAGATACTGACTTGGGAACAGAGTCACAAGATAAGGCACCCTGGCCCAGAAAAAAAATCTGGACTGTAAGTTTGGTGAAGCTCATAGTTTTATTTCCAATAAACCTATTTCTCCTTTTAAAAGTGTTGAATTTTTAATGCTATACTAAAAGAATCAAATGGAATCACATAACTAGACCACTGGTTATTGATCTGATTAATTAGGGAGTGGTGTTAGAGAGTTAGGACCTAATCCCATGTGCTATTCCAGCTGTAGATGAATTGGGTGGAAAGCTTACTCGGTTATCACTGCCTCCAATTCTAGGCCCACCAGCTTCACTGTATCGTTGTAGAACCATCTTAAGATGGTTCTGACATATGATCTGCATTAATGTACATGCTTTTGACAGTGAATTTTTTTTTCTAACTCAGGTTATTTTTCAGAACCAGATTAGTCAGCAATAGCATGGGCAGTTACACTGACAGATTTGAGAGTGCAGAAAATACCCATAGGTGTGCCAATGACAAGCAGATGAGGGGCAGTAACCTCAAGAAACATTTCTGTTACAGCTAGAATAGCCTAGGCAAACACAAATATCTAGTGACTGATATTAAAGCTAGCAACACTTTGCAGACCCACAAATGAGGAACTTTGGTATATAGCACAATAAATGCAGACCTGATACAGAAATGTATAGAGGTAGTATCAGGATAACTCTCACTATTTCATGAAGGCTAAGAAAGGTCATCCCAGTAGACATAAAGCTTTAGGCAGGCACAGATGCAGGTACTATGTGTTTCAAAAGGAATATATTGTTAGTTGATATGCTTATAATGGGAAAATAAGCCTAAGAAACCATTCATGAAATGAATGTGCAGGAATATATAAAAAATAGTGTAGTGCTTCACTAAACTGAATAAGGAAATGTTAACCTACTACATGTAGATTTTCAACAACCCACAGTCCCTACATCAAAAGGCTATATGACTATTGACACATGTGAAAGGGAATTCGACCTTCATTTTCCAGCCAATGATTCCTCCATGTTACAAGATTTGTTAGCTTATAAAATCCTTACCAGGACAGATTCATCAGGTGTGCATCCTCCATTAATGTAATATTTGGCATCCACAGCTCTGATCCTACCATCATTCATGAAACCAACCTAGAAGTATCAACAATAACCTATTTAGATTTTGGCATTCATTCATTTCTTCAATTCTTTATCTTTAGAAAATGAATGTAACCCACACAATTGAGGCTATAGGGCACTATAAATTTCTTAATGAAGAAATGTTATCATTATCTCACATCTTTCTTTTCACCTATTGCCACTAACAGTTCCTGAATTCTCAACATGACCTACAGCTCATTTTCAACGTAGGGGAAGCATCTTATAAAATCTCTCTTACTTTACCTGTGTAGTAGAGATGGAAAAGAAGGCAAAAATTGTCCTAAATAATATGACTGATGACAGTGCATGAGCAGGGAAGAGATTAATTTCCCCCATAGGATGAGTTTCCTCGTATGATACTTTTTCTGTGAAAAACTAGCTGCTGCTACCAAACCTAACCATATGGACAGTTTAAAATAAATCTCTGCAGAAGTCTCAGCTAGTTTGGTTTCCCATTCTCAGAAAGACAGACTGAAAGAGCTATAAAAGGAAAAAGATATGAAGGGATTAGAAAAAAAAAACACAAACCAAACACAAAAAAACCAGAGATAGACACAGAAGCAGAGAAAGGCCTGTACAGCAACTTTATCCCTTGGTTTCCTGGCTAGTACTTTGATTTAAAATTGAATTGATTCTATTAATTTTCATTAATAGAATAAATATTAACCAGTAACACTGAAATACTTATTCACAGAATATGGGCAGGTATCTTTTAATTGAATTCTTGTGGCACTCACTTTATATTTACCCACAAAAGGATGCCGGCCACCAGTGATTAACATATCATCGCCTCGGCTCAGAATAAGACGGATTGCTCTGCTGGTTCTAAATCAACAAAAGGCAAATTTCAATCAAAATAGAAGATGTTATTAACAAGATGGCTATTCATCATGTATCCAGATTTAGCCACGCATATAAACATGTATTTAGGCTAAACTTCATTTTAATAGGCTTACCTATATGCTTAAAGCTATGTCCAGAGTTCATTTTTATTTTCGCATTTACAGTAAGGTTTGAATTTTCATTCCACCTCTTGAAAGCCAATGAGAAAACTCAGTGCAAACTTCTTGTGAAGAAATTGTTATTTAAGTGTTGAGAGTAAACCGTGTTAAGTTACCATTCAACCTTAAGCAAGAAATAGTCCCCTCTTAGCTATTTAGAGGTGTACTGAAATAGAGTGTCTTGGAATAAAGCCAAAACACAGGTAATAATAAAAATATGAAAATTAGTCTACAAATGCATATACCATTTAAAATAGTAAGTTTGGAAAAATGTGGACATAAGATGTAAAATAAAATCCTAACAATAAAATAAAATAATGTTTAAACTATAAATCAAGACTATTTTTATCATGGCCTGGCTATTCCAAAACACAGATAACATAGCCAAAAATAATCAAAAGCAGTTTATACAACAGTGACCATAGTAACAAGAGAAATGCATTGAGCTAACCACTCAGACTACAAGATCATTTTGGCTAAGACAGGATGTAGCCTGATGTGCATTCTGCAGCAAATCAGTTATGCTTATGAAAGATGTTACTATCCCCTGAGAGCTAATTGCCAATATTGTCCTGCCAAACTCGGAGGGTGGGGGATGGAACTTTATATGTTTCACTCATCCCTGCTTGGTGCATGGGCGAAAAGGTGTGCATGTTGTTTACCTGGACTTTAGTAAAGCCTCTGATACTGTTCCCCACATCATCCTCGTGAAAAAAATTACTACCTTAGGCCTGGACAGGCATGCTGGATCAAACACTGGCTGGATGGCCAAGCCCAGACAGTGGTGGTGAACGGAGTTAAAAACCACTTGGTGGACAGTCACAAGTAGTGCTCCCCAGGACTCCGTGCTGGAGCCACTTCTGTTTAATACCTTCATCAATGATCTTTACAAGGAGATTGAGAGCACCCTCAGTAAGTTTGCAGACAACATCAAGTTAGGTGGGATTGTAGATATGCTTGAGAGTAGGAAGGCTCTTCAGAGGTACCTGGATAGGCTGGATCAATGGGCTGAGGCCAATCATTCGAGCTGCAACAAGGCCAAGTCCTGCACTTGGGCCACAACAACCCCAGGCAATGCTACAGGCTTAGGGAGGAGCAGCTGGAAAGCTACTCAGCAGAAAGAGACCTGGGAGGTTGATTGACAGCCAGCTGAACATGAGCCAGCAGTGTGGCCAGGTGGCCAAGAAAGCCAGTGGCATCCTGGCCTGCATCAGGAATAGTGTGGCCAGAAGGGCAAGAGAAGTGATTGTCCCACTGCCCTCAGCACTGGTGAGGCCTCACCTGAAGCACTATGTTGAGTTTTGGGCGCTGCAGTATAAGAAAGACATCGAGGTGTGGGAGCGAGCTCAGAGAATGGCAACGAAGCTGGTGAGAGGTCTTGAGAATAAGTCTTACGAGTGACTGAAGGAGCTGGGGTTGTTTAGTCTGAAGAAAAAGAGGCTCAGGGGGTAGACCTTATCCCTCTCTACAACTACCTGAAAGGAGGTTGTAGAGAGATGGGTGTTGATCTCTTCTCATAAGTTACAACTGATAGGACAAGAGCAAATGGCATCAAGTTGTACCAGGGGAGGTTTAGGTTGGACATTAGGAGAAACTTATATACTGAAAGGGCTATCAAAGATTGTAACAGGCTGATGCTGAATCATCATCCCTGTATGTATTTAAAAGTCACCTAGATATGGTGCTTAAGGATATGGTGTAGTAGTGGCACTAGCAGAGTTAGATAGTGGTTGGACTTGATGATCTTAAAGGTCCTTTCCAACCATAGTGATTCTGTGATGTTAAGGTTCCTAAACACAAGGTTTGTAAGCATTCAGGTAGTACTAGCAAAACCATAATATCTAATAGAATTAAGCTAATTTTGACAGAATGCTGTTGGGGACTGAACTAGAACTACTTGTTCTTAAAAGCAGTTTCACTCATGAACTCTTCCTTCTGTATCCTGCTGTGCCTGTGAAGTTCACATCTGCATGGCTAATGTCATGTATTGATTGTACATACACAGCCTCAGTAGTTAGGGACTGGTCCTTTTAAAATGCTCAGTCGTGTCAAGAATATTTCTAGCTTATACTAATACAAATTTGTTCAAGTCCTGTTAATTTAGTTGAGGCTACAGCTGCTTGACATAAGTAGTCTAACAAAGAAATGCACTGAACTGTCAAAAATATGAACAGTCAGGATTTTATTACTTTTTGGCTAGCAACTTGAGGAATGGATAAAGCATTTTAGCCAAAATGCAAAATCTGTTCACCCCATTTTCTCTTCAAATCCCAATACCTGCATACTGCACTTACTTGTTTGCTGCCACCGCAGCAACTGATGCCAGTAAGCCAGTTTTCAGGAGTTTCCCACCAAAAGCTCCACCAACTCGTTTAACATGGCACATGATCCTGTTGGCTGGAATGCCTAAACTTGCAGCTACCATCTCCTGTAAAAATAGTTTTAATCCTTTATGCCAACTCAAACTAAGCCTAAAAGTTAGGTTCTGAAATATATGCCTCTTATATTTTTTTGGTAATCAGATGACAATAATTTTTCCTTTGTCCTAGGTTCAAAAGCAAGGAAAAGGTAACAACAAACAGCAGTATTCACATTTAAAATCCCTACCATGGACACTGTCAAAGGGCCATGGACGGAAGTGAGGAATGATACCCTTGGATTTCATTATCTAAACAATACGAAGCTTCAGGTATAAGAAAAAAAAAAAGATTAGAACACAGTTTTTATTATATTTATTACTAAGATTATACTTCTGATTTTAATCTTCAATTCAAATAAAGCCATTTGGTTTTTAACAATCTAAGGTCTTGCTAGTGTCAGGAATGTTCTTGTTTTGAACCATTTTCTCAAATACAAAGTTCTTTGTGCTTCTTGGCCATTGGCAATATAATAATAATGGAAGTGATAAAAGGAGCTGAAGTGGGCTTTGAACACAAAATGCCAGTGTTGAGTCTGAAATACTATCAGTTTCATGCACAGACCATATGCTATGGCAGTTTTGCTTTACCATTTATCATCATGAAAACGATGAGAGGGCTGGAACACCTCTCCTGTGAAGAAAGACTGAGAGAGTTGTTTAACCTGGAGAAGAGAAGGCTCTGGAGAGACCTTCTTGTGGCCTTTCAATATATAACAGGGGCTTATAAGAAACAGAGAAAGACCTTTTACCAAGGTCTGTATTGACAGGACAAAGGACAATGGTTTTGAACTGAAAGAGGGTAGATTTAGATTGGACATAAGGAAGAAATTTTTTACAGTGAGGGTGGTGAGATATTGGAATAGGTTGCTCAGAGAAGTTGTGGATGCCCCATCATCGGAAGTGTTCAAGGTCAGGTTGCACAAGGCTTTGAGAAACCTGATCTAGTAAAAGGTAACCCTGTCCATGGCAGGGTGGGTGGATTAGATGATCTTTAAAGATTCCTTCAAATCCAAACCATTCTATGATTATTCTTTTGGCATGGAGCAGCAGTGTCACATCCAGCTATTAGAGTACATCGAACACTCAGCAGACTGACTCTGCAGGGTGCTAATTGTTCCTCACCTCAGTGTAAAGCTAACAGGGATGGGGGAGTGTCATCACTGCAAAAGGAGTTTTTTATGCCTACAATAATGAGGCATGAGGTACTTTATTCAAAGGGAAGTAAGAAACTTTTACTTTCTCCTGTCCTCATGGTGTAGTGATCAGTGTTTATCAGGATACAGCAGTACTACAAAGCAGCTCTTGTTGGATAATCCAAATGTGCAATTTCATGTTCCTACTGCTTCTAAGTTGTTAAACTTAGAACTTAACTAAGTTGTTAAATTTGTAATCCAAACTTAAAAAGCTCTATTGTTACAGGGTCAACCACTTTCTCTGAGAATGCTCTGTATTACCTGAATAATTGCTGGATGCTGTGTTGACACATACAAATCCATTTCCTTATCCTCTCCTTTTGGAACAGCAAGCACGCTCTGAGTCTCCATGTAAAAGTGTTCCTGTCCCCCAATACAAATCTCCCCTGAGCCAAAGAAAAAATGACAAGTGTTACTGTGGGAAAAGGACAGAAGAAATAACTCTGGAATGAACTAACATCCCATCATCATGTAAATTATGGTAATGAGAAACTCCTTGCAGGATTAAATTTGTTTTGTTCTGGTGGCATCAACAGAACTTGGTTAAGAGCAGAACAATAACTAAAAGATGGTCAAGGGGAGATCCTGTTGCTGTCTACAACTACCTAAAGGGAGGGTGTAGAAAAGAGTGAGCCAGACTTTTCTTGTAGATGCACAGTGGAAGGATAAGGGTCAACAAACACAAGAAATTCCAACTCAATACAAGAAAAAAAAAAATCACCATGAATGTGGTGAAATATTGGAAGTGGCACCTATAGAGGTTCTGGAATCTCCATCTTTGGAGTTAAATTCAACACTTGAATGGAAATGGCCCTTAGTAGCCTGCTTTAACTGCACCTGCTTTAAGCAGGGGGTTGGACTAAATGATCTCCTTCCAAACCATTGATTCTGCGATTCTGTTTCAAGGACAGAGGATGTAGAAAGCTTCACTGTAATAACAAGACCGCTAGGTTTAACCACACTTTCTTCCAGGTGGACAAGAGTCTTCTCTGGACTAATGGCTATATGAAAAAAAAAGGTAAAACTGGGACTTGAAGAACACACAGACAAACCCAAATGCTGACAACTTCTCATCAAATGTATTCTGCAGTTTACCTTCAATTATATTATCAACAGTTTCAAATGCCTGATCAACATTTCCTTGTTCTAATTTCCTTTTTGGCTCAAAGAATGAGCTGTGCTTTATAGCTTCCTGCAGTGGAGAAAAAGAGAAATATATTTGTTAAGTATTTTAAAGGTTGTCAGCTTGTTGTGGCATCTTACTGTCAGGAGAAACACCATTCTCTTCAGTAGCTTTCAAAGTCAATGAACAATTGTATTTCATCACTTGACTGTCATTCTGAAGAGTTTGTGTATTCCATTCCAGCAACTGCTTTCCGATGTATCTGGTGTTAGTGATGATAGCAGTTTTCCAAGAAAATATTTTCCATTTATTCAACCTTCTCTTCCCTCTCATACACACAGCAAGTGACCAAGAGAGCACAGAATAAGAATACAATCCCATTATCCTAAGAGTGATGCCATTAAGAGAGGAAGAAATTGCTAGGACTGAGTAAAACCAGAAACCATTTATTAAGCATGATTTGCTTTGTTTCCAGTAAGACTTCACTGGAGTTTCAACTGTAATGAAATATTAGCAAAAATTGCCAGTCTTTAAAAAAAGACTACTTATATTTTTTATACCAGAAAGACTGTTCTGTTAAACACCACACACATTATGGAAACAAGCTGTAAAGTGATTGCTAGAACTAATGCTGATTCCCTGCAAATGCAACCTTAGTTGCTTACTTCAACTCATCTCATTAACCCAGCATAAATCCTTCTCCCTTATGACTCCCATATCACATTGCTGAAATGTTCTATATCTCTAATACCTTTCCCTCCACATTCCACCACAATTCCTATATCTCCAGCCTAACTATCTCTTGTCAGGCCTGCTAGCCTGCTAGCCTGACAAGAGATGCAAAATGCTACAGATAATCAGGAGCTGATTATTCAGCCTATATACACATGTTGATTGACCAACTCATAGCTACCAAAAGAATTATAAACAACCAGCATGCTTGTTGCCTTTTCCTCCCTGGGAACTTTAAAAGATGTCTTCTTTTCTGCTCTTATGCTTATTATTATGAAACTTGTGGGACCTTAATACCTTTAAGACCATTGCCTATCTATCACAAGTGGTCAAAATTACCCAAAACATTGAAAAGATATTTACAGTGAGACTGAAGGACTGGTTAAGTGGATGTTCATGTTCGCCTTGCTTCCTTAGAAAATAATGTTTAAAAATCAAATGAAGGGTGTGACCTGCTTCTTCCATTAGTTATACAGCTAAAACAATAAAAAAGCAATAGAAAATAAATTATTAGTACCTCAATTGTTAAGATCACTGGTTCCAGCCTTTCATACTCTATCTTCACTTTTGTAGCTGCTTGCTTAGCATGAACATCTGAATCCGCAACCACAGCACAGACAATCTGACCCACACATATCACCTGTAAAATATGCATCACTTAATAGAACGCTGGATTCAAATTATTCCCATATGTGCTGATGACTTCTTTTGTGTAAGCACTATTCATCATTCCTTTTTAGAATTTTGTTTTGACATAGAATCTTTATTTTTTAGATCATCCATGAAGCAAACAAATTATTAGAAATACCAGTATAACTGAGGAATCGAAAACACAGTATTCAAAAATGGGTAAGTGACTTGGGAGCCTAACTTTCAACTAAATGTACTCTTCCAACAACTCAGATGGCTTTGTGAGGTTTAATCTGTATTCTTTTGATTGATATATTTTTCTCTAGGCAGAATTTCAAGTATTTACCTAAAGTGATTCCCCAATGTACACACAATACAGAATTTCAAGAGTCAGCAAGTAACATTTCATTATTAAAATCTGAACAAACCAGTAAAAATTAAGAAAATCAGTTTTAAAAGATTGTAGTTATACCTTGTTTCTTGCAAACATAATCTCTGGATCATTGGAGTAGTAAAACTCGTTTGTAGCTGGTACATCATGAGCTGTTATGATATCAAACACACCCGGTCCTTTTAGAGCCTCTGAGGTATCTATAGATCTGATTGGGACATGGGAAGAGAGGAGTGTAATCCATTACTTTTACAAAGCATTGCACAGAGGAAGGCAACACAATAGAGAAGTACGTTTCTTCTACTGCCAGGATCTGCTCATAGGTTCAGACATGTCTTTTCCTTCTATCACTGGCATGTGTATAAGTTCAGGTCAAGGGCAATTTAAAATTCCACTACTTTGTTTCTAGGATACAGTAATATGGAGTGAGACGCTTAAATCCAAACAGAGCATTCTAACTAATACAACAATATTGCTTACAGCACCAGAGCCAGTGTGGGTGTCAGGTATACACAGAACTCATTAGTCTGCTCCAGAAATCTTAGACAGCAATTCCTAACACTTTCTTCAGATACACTTTGAATACTTACACAATCTTAGCATGAGCTCTGGAACTAGTGACGACAGCCAGGAAAAGCTCTCCATCCACAGAAGGCAGGTCATCAATGTAAAGTGCTTCACCAGTGGCATGCTTAATTCCAGACTGGTGCATAATGGGTTGTCCTATAGGATCCTGGGGACACTGACTTGCCTCTATGTCCTGTACAGAGAAATATACACATGACCCACCCCCAGACAGTTAAAAATAATAGTCATGTTATTCTTATAGTAATTAGAAAAATGGATGAAGGATCAAGTGTTCATATTATCATCTGGTTCAATATTGAAATCAGGTGTGAATGCAGGACCTGACTGCTGCTCCTGGGGATTTCTTCAATTTCTTTTCTTAAGGAGCTTTCTGAGAGCCTTGCACAGGTTTATCTACTTGGATTATTTTCCTTAATTGTTTACATCAAAGTGATACAAGCAGAGCTTATTTTTTCAGGACTGTTTCCTCCCTTACTGATTGGTCTCATGAAGCTTTGATAAGTTTCTGAATTACTTTCACAGATTCTGCTCTGAATTTTATGAGTGTCTGGTGGTGTACTTTGAGCTATTTGCACCTATGTATGAATGTGTGCCTTACTAACCTTATTTTACAAAGTTTTTCCTGAAAGTGTTCATTCAGTGTTGCCAGTTAATTCTGCCACACCAAATTCCAGAACACTTTTCCAGTTTCTGGGTCGGTGTTAACACTTTTCTACATTTAGAACTAGTTGATTGCTTACAACTCAGAACATTTTTTCTTCTGTATCTTCCCGTGCACAAGTATTCTGGCTACACATTTCTACCTTCTGCACTTTCTGGCACACTGTCTGCTATTAGCCCAAAGCCAAAACCAGGCATTTTTTACCTGACTGCCTCAAGTTCCTCAAATGGCTGTCTCAGACAAATCATCTCAACTTTTCCACTGACAGAATGACCAGATATTTTTTGTTGAGGATATGTATTCTTCCCCTCCCCCTTAATTTTAAAAGCTTAATAATGTTCCAAACAAAAACTCCAGGCAAAATACAGGGACTTGCAAAAGTCAGACAGAAATGTAAAGCACAAAACTCAGATTTTCTGGGTTTCTAAATAATTTTTGTTGCTCAATGCCAACTGATCTCAATAACAATTTGGTTTTCCTTTTCTGTTGTTTTCTTGCAGCAGATGAATAAATTGCTGAAAGTCATAAAGAAGTAGGTCCTTTGATCCTTTTCTTTAATGACATCTCTGAAGGAAGCTGAAGATAACAACTTGAACTGATTTAAAGCATTTCAAGCTACAATGTTATTCTAAAGAATATTTAAAATTGAAAAAAAAAAAAAGTTTATCTAGATTTCATTTGAACTTTCTTTAAGTTTTTAAAAACCTGAGATTTTAAATTTTGTACTTAGGGTACCAAAACACCAAAAAGCTTTGGAGGAATCATGGGGGTGAGCTCAGAAAATCAAAAATAAGTTCTTTGCTGCCCTCTACTGCTGAGTTCTAATTGAATGCTCTTGTTAAATTGATCAGATGGCAATCACAAACTCCATCTTCCCAAATCTATGTTAAGACCTAAGAGGCCTCTGAGATCATAAGAAAAGTGTATCTTTAAACATGAATACTAGTGATAGCTATAGACTTGGTCTTTTCAATCTTATTTGTCTCCTATTTTTTTTCCAATTGGGTTGCACACTGCAATATATGGAGTTTAAGCAGTCTGACAATGGAGTTTGTTCAGCATACCTATCTTTTGAGAACTGTTTAGAAAAAGTGAGTCTATGTGTACGAGTCAATTTTTACAGACAAGCTTTTTCTAATTGAGATACAGTTAAAAATCAATGACTAAGATCCCACTGCCTTTAGAAAATTTGTACCTGAGCTTCACAGCAAGGGTCATGCTTGAACCATGACTTTTTACCAAGTCTTATAAAGCACAGAATGATCTCAGAATAAAATTACTTGCCTGGTATATTTGGATACTCTGGGGCATTTTCATTTTAAAATCTTGTAGGACACTCTTATATTCCATAGGTATGCCAGGGTAATGGCAAGGATCCTGAAAAGGAAGTGAATTATTAGTAAACCTCATATTTTTAACATTCCAAATAAAAAAAGCTATTAACCAAAATCACCACATACAAACTATTCACACAGGAAATTCCTTCACGACTCCCACAAGCTAGAAAGGCTCTAAAATAACCATTTTAAACCAACTTTGAGTATTGAGATTTCACTAAATAATATTTTGAAGTATATTGGATTCAACAAATAAGCTTTTTTAAAACAGCAGCATAAAGCAGGCATAGTCAGAAGAGCTTTGTTCTGGGGTCTGATCAGAACTGGCACAGAATCACTCCTGATATTAGTAATTAACCTTGTAATTGTACTTCAGAGGCAAGAGCTCAAGGTAACACAGAGGAAGAAGGCAAAAGGGATACTTATAAGAACAGATTTAAGATAAAAATATCTGAATGACACCTGGGATGTATTGGGAGGTGAAATTTTAGAGTCCCCCTCTCCTAGTCAACAACTCATACAAGAAGGAGGGTTGCTTTAACTCCTACAGTTGCTTTCCAAAGCCTTTATTTCTATTCTTTTTATGTTTTGAACTAGAGACAGATGGAGTAAAACCTCATGTGTGCTTTCTTTGTGCCTGGGAGCTCAACACTGATGTATTGCTGCATTAACACTGCTTTAGAAAAAAATGAGCATGATGTCCATGGTAAAGGTATCTGAGGACCTAAAAGTTAAATGGGCACCTCTCAATCACTTTGGGAGTTAAGCACTTACGTTCTTCTGTAGATGTGAACCCCAAAGACAATATTTAGCACACTGTACAAATTGCAAACATCAACAGAGAGCAAAAAACCTTTTGTTTACTTGCACAAAAGCAGACAGAGAACTAATTTACCATCACGTTTAATGACTGCAATACTTCCAGGAAAAATCTGTAGAAGAAACTGACTATCAAAGTTTTCTTATAGTTTACTTTTTCGCCACTGGCTAATCCTGGAAGAGCAATTTCTTTAAGAACTAGTCTGCAAGCTTCATCCAACATTTGGTCATTCCAGTGTCTGTTAGGAAGAATAATAGATACAATCAGACCAGGATTCAAAGAATATTAATACAAATTGCAGTAATAGATTTATATCATGGACCACAGGCATAAGCCTGCTCATAATGAAGCCAAAATAGTTATTCTAATAATGGCCTGCAGTTTTGAAAACACTGTAGGTTAATGTTGCTCACAAAAGTGAGGTCCTCTAAGCCAATGGAATTGAGTGCTATGCCAGCCTTTTAAAAATCAATCAATCAAAACCTATTACAGCTTTAAAGATGAGTGAAAAGTTTTACAGGTTAGCACTATTCTGCAGCTACTGTCCTTTATTTACAGAAAAGTGGATAATGATATTGATGCCAGTTGTAGATGCTTTCAAGGGATTTGACTAGTTCTGTATAGTAGTTTCCTTTTGAGAAAAGGCTGTCTCCTTGAAGTATCTCAACACAGTTAATTCTCCATAGTTACACAACCCTAGATATCAAAATATAAATGTTAGAATAAATTTAACAATGTAAAGCAACAAAAAATAATGAGTACTTCAACTAGTGAAACAGTTGCATATTAAATGCTAAACCAGACCAGTGGGACTCTGTTTAGATAAATGGGTTTATACTGCTTGAATTATTTGTAATTTTTTTCTCTCCAAAACTTGGAAAGATGCTGCAAAGTGGTAGGGAATGTCAGGGGTTAACTTCAGAGATTATTTGGACCTTGTAGATGAAGAGATGTTGAAAAAGTTAAGGCTTGACTTGGGCTCCTAAATTTATTTGGCACATCTGAAGTTCTCAAATGTTCTATCTGTTAGAGTCAAAGGGAAGGACTCGAGAACACTGATACCAAGAGATTATCAAACCTGTGGGATACTCCATCCTTTTCCAATGCTTGGGTTCAGGTGCTCGATTTACTATGTGTATCTCATTCACCTATCTCACAGCTTATATCTCATATCTCTCTGCATACTTCACACTGGAATTGGCCCATGTGCACACTCCAAAATCCAACAAGCCTGAGAAGTCATCATTAAAGCTTGACTAGATCATACAGTTGAACATACGTGGCACCAGCCAGGCACATGAAATCTTTCTGAACTTTAATGCTCCAGCCAGGCAAGTGAAATCTTTCTGTACTTTCTTGTTTCAAGGAAGTACATTCAAGCTCTCCACGTCCATTTATTCAGAGATGTAGATAAGGCAGAGAATTGTACCTTCCAATAAGTGTCTGACAGGTTTGTTTTGCACAGACTGTGGTCGAGACAACACCTCCGTAGAAAATGCTAATATCCTTTATTATGTCGGTGCCTTCTTCAAAAAGGACTCTCATTCCAGCATTGGTTATTGGGAGAGCATTTTCCCGTCTCGGTGCTTGTCGAAATGCAGAGACATACTCCCCCTAAGGAAGATCAGACAGGAGTTGGTAACCTGCAGACATGTAAGTACCTGGAAGCGGAATTTGTTATTGCACTATGTGAAGCAAGAGAATAAAATACGAAGAGCACAAATTCAATTTCCTGAGCGTTCAAGACCATACACTTCCTTCTCTTGACCTTTCAGTAGATTTACCATCCTTGATTTTCTAGCAGCCCATACCCAATCCTCCATCACCTACACAGTTCAGATGGCCTAAATTTTTTCATGGTAGTCAGTGGAAGACAGGGATCTTATGGAGTGAAGCTGCATTTATAACAAGACCAAAACCTTAGAGGCTTCAAAGTATTGCCAAACTTCAATACTTAGGTAACATGACCCATAATTCTCTTACAAGATCCCATATCCACTCCTGCAAACACAATGCCAGTTAAAGACTGTTATTCAGTTCAGCAACATTTATGGAAGCACCATGCACATGTCCCAGTTTATCTCATTTTAAGAAAAATCATCAAGGCATGACAATGCTTTACCTGATTGATGGCAACCATATCACAGATGAGCAGCCTGCTTTGGCAAGAACTATGGCAGCTTGTCCAAGATTCCTTTCTGCAGGGGGTCTAGACAATTGCTATTGCTCTCACAGAATCACAGAATTGTCACAGTTGGAAAAGACCTCTAAGATCACTGTGTCCAACCATCAACAAAAATCAAATAAAACAAACAAACAAACAAAAACAAACCAACAAAAAACCCCACCAAACAAACCAAAAAGACAAACAACAACAAAACAACAAAAAAAAGCCACACCAAACCCAAGCAAGCAAGCAAACAACCAAAACAATGACAAAAACCCAAACAAAATACAAACAAGCAAACAAAAAGAACAACCGAAACAAAAGAGAACAAAACAAAACCAAACCAAAACCCCACCATCCCACTAGAGCACACCCTGAAGTGCCATATCTAAATGTTTTTTAATATCTTCAAGGATGGTGACTCCACCACCTCCCTGAGCAGCCATTCCAGCACCTGACTACTCTTTCAATAAATAAATTCTTCCTAATATCTAGTCTAAACCTCCTTTGGTGCAACTTCAGGCCATTTCCTCTAGTCCTGTTGCTATTTACTGGAGAGAAGAGGCCACACCCACCTCACTACAACCTCCTTTCAAGTAGTTGTAGAAAGTAGTAAGATCTCCCCTCAGCCTCCTCTTCTCCAAACTAAACAATCCCAATTCCCTCATCATTTTAGGGCAAGCTTTTGTCTGAATATCACTCTCTATGTATCACCAGCTACCTGCTGAGTTGTGGGTTTTGAATGAAACTGGGAGAAAGTATGCACCGACAAGATCAAATGTCAGGAATTTAGAAAATGAGCACTAATAGTGTTACTTTGAACATAGCAATTATGCCCCCTCTCCTGCTCTTTAATAGTCTTTAACTCTGCATAAAGCAAATCTAAACAAACTAGTAACTTACCTTCCTAGAATAGGGAATGTGGACGGAGACTAAGATCTCTTCTGGTGTAATGGTATTGTTACCAACTTCATCTGCAAAAATATCACTCAAAGGGATCCGTCGTTTTCTTCCTGGAAAAAAAATCCCAAATCCAGAAACTTCTGTACAATTGTGCAAATAACATACATCGATCATATGTCAACTGTGAAGAAATACCTGCAACCTTCTTATGTAAATAATAACTGCAGATTTTACTTAACGAATTATCAGTGGTATGTAAATACAAATGACTGCTCTGTCTTCCATAGTATCATAACACTGAAGTCCTAAGAAAGTGCCTAGAGATCAATCCCCATTCCATAATCCTCCCCTTCTGACACTGCCACAATAATCCCCATCCCCACTCCTGTCAATCTGTTCCAAGACTCTGCAGCTGCTGTCATCACTACCTTTCCTTCTAAAACATAGAGAATGAGGAAGAAAATTGAATGGGAGAGAACTGCTGTAAAAGTTAAAAAACCAAACCACTTTTTTGTGGTTTTGTTTTATTTTGTGGCACTTTTTTTGTGCTTTTTTGTTTGGTTGCTGTTGTTCTGAGATTCTGAACACTTCTAGAAGTCCAGAAGAGAATAAATATTATTGCCTTTTCCTTTCTATTTTTGGTAGTTTAAAAGTGACAATGTGACATATACTACTAAAGATGGAATTTTCAAAGAGAAGAGAACAAAATTCTGCAAGGAACATAAAAAGCCCTTTGAACACTTAATCTTCATCCATGCCACATCAGTTTTGCCAATGTCATGACACAGCTAGGCTAGCAAGCTTTTTGGAAATACAGTATTTTTACACATATAATTGATTATATTAATTAAACAAGCTTCACAGGCCCAAGTTTTGTTGGTAGGTCTGCAACAGCACCAGTAACACAACTGTCAAGTAGTATTGTTGTTCTGAAAGAACTATTTATCATGCAGTAGCCCTGACCTATCCCAAGACTTTCTATAACCAGATAATCTTCTGTGTCATTTTTAAAAGGTTCATGTGTTAAAATACTCCCCTCACATTCACTGAACATGACACTTCAAGAGTAGCTGTTGTACAGCAATAGTATTTTCTTCAGGCTTTTCATGTTACATGTGATAATGACACCATAACCTGTTTATCCTAGAATATCATTTAGTATTGCATTCTTCAGATATAACTAGTGTGACAGCAAAACTTCAGTAAAGGAATTTGAATAGGAAAAATAACACTGTTAAGAATAGCAGCACTAGCAATCCTAGATTTTTGCTTCTGCAATTCCATCCAAAATATACTCCATTTACATAAATAAATATTATTTTCCAATCCCACCCGTGAGCCTCCCAGGATCCAGGAAGGTGCATTTTCTCTTACACTGTCATCTAAGATAAATATTAAGAACTAATAGTGCTTCTGCAACCTTCTTTTCTTGAACAATCCAATTTTCCTATGTTTCACTGACTACTGTTTAGTAAAGAAATATGTTAAAAACCTGTGAAAACACCTAAAACACTCTCCCAGCAGCAAAGTTCTGCCAGGTTAACAGAAAGAGACAGCAGTCAGTGATCCTTTTCATCACTCAAATAAACAGGCACATCATTAGAATTGTTGAGTAGGAATATGCAAATGTTTGCACTTATATTTGTCAGAACAACATTCTGACAGGTATTTTTCCTCTCAGTGTTAAACTATGCAGGAAGAAGCCATGGAAATCACGCAGCTTAAGTGTAAGTTTTTATGTATCTGTTTCAAGAAATCCTGCCTCAGAATCAACCCTTTAAAGAACATGTGTTTCTGGGTGCAACATGCACTCTGGATCAATGGCAGGAAGGATACAAGCCATCTAGAAGGGAGAGCATACACCAGATAGCTCAAGTTTACCAATAATTTCATCAACCTTGCAATGGTAAGATAGTGCTCAAGAAAAGGAGCAGGTAGAGGGGAATATATATACAGTGATGGAAGGAAAATGAGGAAATGGGCATGGAAAAAGGTGCTGGACTAGTGGCTCCTGGACAGAAGTACCTGTCAGGAAAGAGAAGACAAAGTTCTTCTCAGTGCCAGAGGGTGATTTTAAATGATGGGAAAACATCAATTACAGAAAAACAAACTACTAGGGAGGTGGGGAGGTAGTATACAGCTACTCAAATTGTGAGGTTTTATGGGCACTTATTCACTGCCCACAGGAGTATATGCAATCTGGTTGGTCTGAATGCTTACCCTTGACATAAGAATCTTTGACATGTTTTTTGTTTTCAAATTGCTTCTCTTGCAGGTGTGATCTTGTACGAGGGTAGGAAAAGGACTCCTTAACAAGTGCTCAGCTGTTGTTACTTCCTCTCTCTCCATAGAGTAGGATCATGTACCTCTGGCACTGCTACAAATACAGGCTATCTTCTCTTACCTTGTGATGCCACATTGAGCATACAGTTGCTGGCTGCCAGAATAGGATTCAAGTCTGAGGTTGATTTTCTACTTATGATGTTTCCACCTAATGACTTAAAAAATAAATAAATAAATAGATTATGTCACCTTTCTCCATCACCTTAACATTTTTATGTTAAATGACAGTATAATATACAAACTATACATAAATCCATACATATTGAAAGCTCAAGAAAGATATATTGTTAGAAAATTAACTATTGAAAGCAGAATTAAAAATGCAAGTTTTACATGTGGTCATAAACAATTTTACAATTATTACAATTTGTTGCAATTGTTATTGCAAGTAACCACAACATACAGCAACATTTCTTATCTGTTCTCCCCCCAGAGTTCTTAATTGCTGCAAGACAGCACAGAAAATCTTTGTCTTCTCTTCAGGGAACTCTGAGATCACATTTGTCAAGATGTCTTTCACTACAGAGAGGCTGCAGGCAGCTCCCAGGGTTAATCCTGTAACCAAAAGATTAGGAAAGCATAATGTACACATTGCTTTATTGCCTGGGTTTTGCACTAGCTTCAGACTGCAGACTGCTCCTGTGCAATACAGGCAGGTATAAGGAAAGGGGCCTTTGCATACTAAAGGGACTAGGACCTTTCATTTCAGGAGACTGAGGGTAAAATTTCATGAGATTATGAAATTTAGCTGATAGCTCATCACTTCTACTAAAAGTGAAATCTCTACTCTGCTTCCAGCTGCCCATCCCAACTGCTTAGCTTGCACCAGCTTTGACTGAATAAATGTTTAGGTGATATTTCACCCAGAAGTCTCAGTTTCAAAATGCATTCAATGGGCTCTTCCTATTTTTATACATTATTTTCATCATTATTTGATCATACTTTACATACGTACATTCTGGTTATCCCCCTGAGATATAGGTAGGTAGCATTTGCAAAAAAAAACCCAAAATGGTCCTAACAGTGAATACAGTGTTCTTTTTTCCTCTAGAAAAACAATTTATAACTATATGTAGTTATTTGAGTAGCTATACATTTTTTTAAAAAATTATACTTTAAAAAAATGTTAATATTTTAAAATGGTGAACAGTTACTCTATTAAAAATT